>JAREIK010003183.1:2298942-2351442 GCA_029783825.1 Sapria himalayana | reverse complement strand
AAAATCTTCAAGGCTTCTAATATTCGAATGATAGTACAAATGCATATTGTTGTTAGGTCTAAAATAATATCTACTATTATGCAGTGAATTAGCATTTTCTACTTGATAGATTGGGTTGAAACTATACATTTTGATACTGCAAGTTTACGAATTGCATTCATCCTAGCATTCATCCTTGATAATTTATTTACCAAAAATGTTCTAGCTTGTCTCATTTTGAAGACTTGGTTAGAATGCATTTGGATTCTAAAGTAGTCCATTAGTGTTGCTCTATAGTAATCACCATGGGTTTGGCAGAGAAAATGCCACTTATTCTTCTTAAACTCTCTTTATCAAACTCTCTCTTCCTATTCTCTCAATTTCTAGGTCAAAAAATATTAACTCTTTCCTAAAATTTCTGCTCATTTGTTGTGTAGTGGCAATAAAATAAACAAAAACATAAAAGAAACAACAAAACAAACACAAATAATTTTTAGGATAATAATTATTATCAAATTAACTAATAATAAAATTATCCTTTGCAAGAATAATTTTGTCAATTCAAGTTGACTAATCAAATTAAATATGCCCTAGAATTGATGCCAAAAGTTGTGAATTTGTTACATATGATAAACCTTATCATTTGTAATATGATCCCAACCTCTTGTTACATTATTATCTTTTGTCTAGCATTGTTTTGTAAGAATGTAGGTCATACAAGTAAAGATGGTTCTAAGGCTAGATATTAATCCTAGAGAAATTGTGTAGGTAGTTGAGTATATAGACTTAGATTTTCTAAAAGATATTAGACTCTAGGATTAGCTCACTTCCCTGTGTGCATGATAATTTTTTTTAGTATTTGGGTAATATGATGCTCGGATATATGTTGAAGGTTAGATTATTGTGAGAATTTCTAGAATCTCCTAGGCATATACGGTAGTTATTATTATTGGACTATCACTATCAATGATGATCCTTTCATAGTTATCTCATTGGTATTTCACCATCAAGAAAACACTTTTTTTGTTGTGAGGATCATTCACATGTTTACTTTTTTTAGGAAATACATAAATTATCTTTGAGTATATCTTCGAGTATGTTTTATTATGCCATGACCTCTAATATCTTAAAGATAAAAAATAATATGTCAATAAATGTGTTTATGTTTTTAACTTCATAAGTACAATACTTGTGACAATTAACATTTTTCTTCCCATGAATCTTACTTATGGAAATCATACAAGAGAAAATAACTCATAGAATGATCACTATCATATGAAATACCTTCACTTATGTATGTCTCGTGACTTATCTATTACAATTTGTCATAGCTAATATATGACTCCCACACTATGAAGAAACCCATGGGCCAGATATGCTACTTAACCCCTATATAATTTGAAGGTTATTTTTTTAAAATATACACAATTAATAAATCATATATACATTTATACTTTTAGCTTCATAAACTTTATACTAATAATAATTAACTTACTTAAATCTAAGTTTTATATATATAAGTTTATCTCAAATATTAAGATTAGAAGGAATATTACTTCATTCTTATATACTATGAGTGTATCTTATGATTTATCTATTACTATTCATCATTATCAACATACAAACCTAAAATAATGAAAATCCAAAGATTTAGTTCTAATTAGTATTTATTTCCATCAACATATAAAAAAAATATTACTTCAAATTTAATATTATAAAATTAAATTATAATAATATAAGTATATAAAATCAATCCTAGATATCAATTTAGCTTGATATTGGAAAAGACTCATGGGAGAAATTTTGAGTGGCATATCAAGAAATTGAGAGTTCTCAATGATAATCCTAATAAGGATATGAGTCTCAAAACCTAATCCCAACCAATTATTACTTGTGTTTGTCTCATGTTTGCTCCAAATTGGGGGTTAGAAGTCATACCACCTAAGAATTTGTGTGCTCTTGGCTCAAAATTCAAAACCCCCTTTTCTCTTTTTGGAAAAAATCTAGTTGTTGCTTTTATACTTCAAGGTTCCATGTGATTCTTTAAGTTGGAAGTTACAATACTAGTTGGAGCTCATGACTTTATTATATCATAATAGATTAATTCTTTTCTAGAGTGTGTTTAGTATGTAAAATACTGAATATTCTTGCAAATTTTCTCTGATATTAGATAATGGGTGAGCATATAAATGAATCATAATTATATTAACTTCATAACTTTAGAGTTTTGGTAGATTTTAATGAATAATCATGAAATTAGTTTGTTTTTTGAGTTAATTGGTGACTTGGTAATGTGTAGTTCATAGAATAGTTTTGACATCTATTTATAGCCAAAATTCTACTTATTTAGTCATTATAATTTGTGTATGTCGTGACTCTACCAACTCATTAGCATATTCTTTCAATTATACTATATATTTTTTTGGCGGTGATATTTTTTTAGAGTCAATCTTATTTATCTTATAATAATTAAATAGCCAAGATATTAATTTCATATTATTGTAATTAAGTACCACCCCACTACTGCTAATTGCTAAAAGTAATAGTTACTTCCTAGTATTATAACTTTATCTATACCAAGGTTTTATATTCTTAAGTTAGAGCCAAGATTTTCCATAAGCCATGTTTTTTGGGCCATAGAAAGTTATAGATTTAAAACTACTCAGGACAAAACCATGATAATTTTTTAGTACCATAATTTTGGATACATAATATTGTAGATGATATTACTTAAGCATGACTGCTTTCTAAGGACATGAATCTTACCCTCAAAAGAAGGTAAAGCCATGACTTGGTTGTATAACCTAATTTCTAAATTTGTGGTCATTTTAGTCTCACAACCATTTGATACAAGATTAAGATCAAAGCCAAACTATGGCCATTCTCACAACCACAAACATTTGATACAATAGAAAGCCAAATCCAAAGTTATTGATATTCCCAATGCTTCAACTTTATATTTACATTGACAAAATACATAAGTCATGAATATTTCCTAGTATCATAACATTGTGTTATAGAAAAATTAGGAGGCATTCACAAATCATGGTCAATTCCTAAATTCATGGCATTGAGCTTAAGAGATTAATTCTAAAGTCATGACATATTTCCAAATCTATGACATTCTACTTAAATAAATGTCAAAATTATAGAATATAAAAGAAAAGAGTGGAAAAACTTCAGAAATTTCTTCTTCTTCATGTTACAAGAAAAAAATCAAAGTGTAACAAAAATCCTTCGAGATATTTTCACACTCCATAGGGTATCCAAGAGAAATGCAAGGGACACAAGATATGAGCTATCATGAAAGCTATCATTGGGAATCTAAGATTCACAAGACTTCTTCTCTTGTAGCACATTTGAATCTCTTCCTTATGTTAGGCTAAATTGAGGTCTAGGATTTGTGTAATTATGATTTATGTGATGTATAAATAATTTTATAAATAATCAATGTGTTTGATTTATAATGTAGAATAGAAATTGATAGACCTGATATTTAAATAGAACTTGAATTAGAGATTTGACTATTACTGGGTGTGTGCATGTTTTCATGATAGATGATGATAGGTAAACCATGAGGATCACTCATACTTATCTTAGAAAGAAAGTGACATCCTTTCTGACTATGATACATAAGGCAAACCTATACTTTAAAACCCAAAATTGAGGTGTGTTAATCATTATGAATATGGTGTTCATGAAGCCAAAAGCACAAATAATTTTATATATTATTCCATTATTTCTGTCTTAAAAGAACTAGTTCTCAAATAATGTGGATAATTTATAAAATATTCTTTTAAGGATTTAACATTTAGTGTGAGATTCACATTGACAATATAGAGGATGGTGATAGGTAATATACAAGAAATGCATGAGTGATTGTGACTCACAAGGTGGTGACAACCCTTGAGTTGCTTTTACTCATATAGTTCCCACTAGCTAGTAAAAAATAATGGAAACATATGTTAATTGTGCAAGTATGATACTTACGAAGCCAAAAATATAAATACTTATAAACCATTTTACTTATTGGTATTTATGACACCTAAGGCTGGAACATAAGAATTTGATACAAAAATATCATCAGGGAAAATTGATGTGGTGCCCAAAAGATATGGAATTGTAAATGAACATCGACCAGAGATAATTTATTGCATCGGTGGTAAAGTACCATATGGATAGCTATGAAGAAACCATCCTTAGGATGAGCTTAATGGTGATGATCACCTTATAGGTCATTAAAGAAATCAGAAATGAAGTATTCTAATAACAATAAAAATCTTCATTATATATCTAAACTCAACATAAATTGAGCATTCTAATAACAAATCATTATATGGATGAACCATAGGATCTAAGAGTCATATCAAAATCCTAAATTATCTTCTCTACTAGAATTATATTCTCTCTGTTTATTGACCAAACTAATAATACAATTTTTATGGAATCAATATCTAGATGAAAGTTTTTATTACTACTTATATGACTCATATACTTAAAGAGTTTTTGGGATATTATCTAACTAATAAGATTAGACCATATAATAAAGTCACAATAGTGTATATAAATCATGGTGGAAAGAAAATATTGCAACTTAATTATCTTTCCTCTAGAGTATAAAGTCATGGTGGTAGGAATACCATGACTAAGATAATTTCTTTCTGAAACATAAATTCATTGCACTAGGAATAACCACGACTAATAAAAATACTCTCTAGATTAAAAAGACATAATACTAGGAATAACCATGAACTTAGTTTTGTCTCTATGGAGCACAAAGGCATGGTGGTAGAAATGATGTGACTAGAGTAAATGCTCTCAAGAACACAAAAATATGGTGCTATAAATAACTATAGCATTAGTTTTCTCTATCTAGAGAACAAAGTCATGGTAATTACTGCCAACTTTATAATGCCACCTAATTTTGTTGGTTAGATGATATCACAAAAGCTCATTGATGAAAATATATTGTCAATAGAGATCCACAAGTACATGAGTCAAACTCAAACAAGTAGTAAAGAGGATTTTCATTTAGATATTAATCTCACGGTGATTGTATTGGTAGTTCAGTTATTTAACAATGATATAACTCAATTCTATTAAAATAGATATTTTGGATTGTAGAATTAATATTAGATCTATGAGTTTGTTTATTTAATTTCTATGAAATAAAATTTAAATTAGTTTAAATTATATTGTGTTTGGACACAAAATAAAGGTTGGATTATTGGCTAATGACTTCTTTCTCTAATGGAATACAAGGTAATTATCACCATTGAGTTCATCCCAATAGTGGTTCCCTAGTAGCTATCCACTTAGTACATCATTGCTATGATAATACATTATCTCTCCTCAAGAGTCATCCATAATTTCATACTTTTTAGGCAACTCATCAATTACCTTTGATAGTTATTTTATATATACACTCTTATTTTCTACCTCAAGTATCATAAAGATTATTAATTGACATATGTTTTTTAATATTTGTACTTTTGGTTTCTTAAGTACCATACTTTCATAATTAATATATGTTTTTCTCAAGTTTTACTAATGAGAACCATATAAGTGAAAGCAACTCATGAGAGTTATCAATACCATATGAGTCACTGCATACTTATGCATATCTTGAGGATTGCCTGTTACCATCATTCTTTGTGATGATGTGACTCTCACACAAAAGGTAAATCCATTAAAAGAATATTCTAAATAATATCTATCTCAATTAAGAATTAATTCTTCTAAATTATGTATAATGGATTGAAGTATAAAAATATTCACACTTTTAGCTTCTTAATTATCATACTCATAATGATTAACATATCCAAATTTTAGGATTTAATATATAGGTTTATCTCATGCATCATAGTCAGAAGAGATGTCACTACTTTTCCTACCATATGCACAAGTGAGCATCATACAAACCTTCCAATAGTTAAAACTCTAGTTTAAGTTCTATTTAATTACTCATCAATCGATATCTATAATATATATAAATCAAAATATATTAATTAAAATAAATCTATTACCCATCACATAAACCAAGTTGCACACATTATAGATCACATGCTATTTTGATAGAAACTCCCAAATCTATCCTAGAGAGAGAGAGTTTGAGAGCCACACCCCTAATTTTAAGGATCACCATTTAGTATTGTATCCCTTACTTACTTATGGAGCTCTTAGTGAGTGTGAAGTTCACTCCTAGGATATGGTAGTTGTATAATAACCTTTGCTTGCTATATGGAAGAAGAATAAGAATTGAGGATCTTTTTAAATTTTTCTCTCTTCCTCTTTTGTACTCAAATGATTTTATATTACATAAAGTAGGAAGTTGTATCTTTCAGAAGAAATTCATAACTATGGCCTTCATCTCTTTAATTGATATTATGACGCTAGAAAGGGATCACAACACTAGAATGTGTCCTAATTTTCGGTAATACAAAGTCATGACGCTGGCCAATAATTAAAACTTGGGCCTAAATTATTTATTAACAATAATTATAGTACTAGGGAGCTATCATGACTTTGTGCACCTGTCTTTATTTATTAACAAAAATTAGGACACTAGAATGTGTCCTAATTTTCGGTAATACAAAGTCATGACACTAGCCAATAATTAAAACTTGGGCCTAATTTATTTATTAACAAAAATTATAGTACTAGGGATATATCATATAGAACCACAATACTAGGAATAACCATGACATTGTGAATGGTTTTTCATATCGTAATTGAGTTGTGGTATTGGGAAATGACCAAGATTTTGGTATTGATCTATGTTGATCATCATATGGCAATAACACTGAAAAATAGTTATGACACTGTGAAAGTCTCTCATATATATCATATGGTTACGTCATTAGGAAAATAGCATAAAAATTAGTCTTTCATGTGTCTCAAGTGGTTGCAGCACTATGAGTGGCCACAACACTAACATTGGCTTCTCTCATATATCATATCACTATGGCACTACAAAAGATGTAGCACTACCAAATAGCTCAAATATAAAAGTCATGGCTTTATATTTTTTTGAGAACAGGAATCATGGTCTTAGGGAATAGTCAGACTCGGGTAATGCCCTCTATAATATTTTATATCTCAAAAGTTATAGCATTGAGTAATTACTATGGCTTTGGCCTAGAGGCGTCAAATGGGCCTGGTAGCTAGGGGTCGGCTAGAGGAATGGCCGGACTCAACCGTGCCTTACCCAGCACGGGATGGTCCAGACTCATGTTCGTGCTCGTGCTAGGCTAGCTCACGGCATGGCTCGTGTCGTGCCTAGGTATACCAGGCCTCGGGCCGGGCCAGAAATGATCAAGTACCCAAGCACGAAGGCATGGGAATTCTTCACGACCATAACCATGCCTCCCCCCCGACCCCAAGACCCGATCCCAAACCCGACCCAGCCTGTTATTCCCATTTCCCCATCCCCAGCACGTGCCTCGAGCCCGACAAGTTCCAGAAGCCGAAGCTTCTGGAACTTGTGACCGTGTAGGTCGATTCGATTATCGAAACGACCCAAATAATCCAAAAAAAATAAATTTTGATCGTTTAATTTCACCCCCAATGGCTAGGAGGCAGGATTAATGGCCCTAAATATTCTGCCCCATTTATTTTAAAAGAATTAAAAAAATCAAAAAAAATTGTTTTTTTAAATAGTTTTCTAATCTATAAACTCCCCCCCCCCCCCCCCCATTCATAAATTTTAACATTGCTCTCTCTCTCTCTCTCCTATTTTATCTTCGTCTTCACTCCTTTTGACTTTCATTTTTTTCTCTCTTTTGGCTTTTAAGACTCGGGTGTGGATATTGGATTGTAAGCGCAACCTATCGATTGTGGTGTGGACATCAAAAGGTAAAGTTTATTTTAAATTACACATTACGATTTACGAGTACTTTTTTGATTATTTAGTTAACTTTTATTTTTAAATTATAGTTACCATTAATTTAAAATTTAAGAATTAATTTTTAGTTTAATTAATTTTAATTAATATGTTATTTTAAAAACATAAAATACAATATAATTAAAAAGAAAATAAAAAAAATGACTAATAGTAATTTAAATTACGATAATGAAATTAATTTAAACATTAACATAGAATATTATAATAAGATAACGAAAATCCTACAAAAAGGTCTGAGGCTGCCGAAACTTTGATTTCTTTGGTCACATCGACCAAAATATCTAAAAAATAAAAAACTAGAAAAATATCAATAGTTCGGACTCACTTTAATATAATACAATATAAAAATATCTGGGGTGCCTAAGAAGAATCAACACAGTGCAAATATTGTAAAAAAATTAAGATATGAGAGTTCGTGTGGAATTGGGCACCTTAAGAGGCATGTCGAATAATGCACCAAAAAATATGGTACATTAGATTCTAGGCAAACCCATCTCAACAGTAGGTTTTTTGAGACTTGATCCAATTCAGTCTCAATGTTGACCCCCTTCATATACCACAACGAGTTAGAGAGGGAAGACATTGTCAAACTGATCACCACAATGAGTCTTTTGATTAGATTTTCAGATGATCCAAGATAGTCAGTATCATGCAGACTTATTTTCAGTCAGCATATCATAGGATTCCTAGGTCCACATATAGGAACTACATATTAAAATATACTTAGAAAAAAATAATAATAATTAATGAATTTAGACATTATAGTGGAGTGGTGTGCGTGGCATCTAATATTTGGACTAGTCACAATGATGTATCTTATAGATGCCTCGTTGCTCTATGTAGATTCTAAATGGACACTAAAAAAATTATTTGGATTCTCAGAGATTCTTCCTCCTCATGATGGTCTGGCCATTTATGAGTGCATTATAAAAATCTTTAAAGAATATAATATTCAAAATAAAATATAAAGTATTACATTCAATAATGCATTTAAAAATGGATTAACCATTAACATGTTTATTATGACTATTAGAGATGGACCATTAGGAGAGATTTTAACGTTAGATGCATATGTCACATCATTAACTTCATAGTACAAGTGGAGATAAGGTTGTTTCCCCTACTTTTGAAAAAATATATAACTCACTAAAGTTTCTTCATATGCCTAACAACAATAGTTCGATAGTCTCAATTTGCATGCGGGTCTAAAGAAAAAGAAATTTCAATTGGGTGTGTGACACCATTGGAATTACACATACCTTATGTTAGAGTCATGTGTTGGATAGGAACACATGATATCTGACTACGTCGATAGTAAGATTGATAAACTTATTATCCACGACACTGACTAGACTACAATAATTTCATTTATGAAATTCTTGAAGATTTTTTATGACACAAAGAACGTGTGTTTGTCAATTTATACTACCACCACTTGCATTGCACTCAGGTGTATATGCAACATTAGTAGCATGCTTAGGAAGTTGAGAGATGACCCGATATTTAAAAATATGGTTGTAGAAATAGAAACCAAGTATTTAAAGTATAGGTCAACCATTCCATCTCTTTATTGTTTGGTAGCTTGCATGGATACCATATTTAAAAATATGGTTGTAGCCCGCATGGAAGGGGTAAAGAATATTTCACATACATATTCACGTGCATAAACCTGGAAGACCAAACTGAAGGGTTCATTCACGAGAAGTTGACTGAACTTTTTACATACTAGGAATACTAGAAATGGTGGTAGTAGTAGTGAGACTTTGGGTATGGATATGGATACCATATTCAAAGATGATGACTTTTCCATTCAAGTAGCAAGGAGGAAACGACATGGTGGACCATCGAATAGGAGCGAGTAGTCTCGGTGCTTAGATACTGATTATTGCTCAATCCTATCATATTTTTATAATAAGAATTTTGATATTTTATAGTGGTAGAAATCATATGAGTCCACCTATCCCATAATATTTAAGATGGTATGGGATCTATTGAATCATGCAGTATCGAGCATAGCATTGGAGTTTGCTTTTTCTGTTGCAGTGAATATGATTTCAAATAGATCTAGATTACGGCCAGATATTGTTGAGGCATTAGCATGCCTGAAGGATTGGAAGGATTCAAGCTTAGTCATTTAGGATCATGTTAGGACTACAACAAAAGTGGAGGAGTTGATTGCTGATAATGATTCATGGGACATTGATGTTAATTATGATTGATGACTGATATGAGATTGAGGCATTAATGATCAAGCAGAGTGCCTGAGCCTACTTTACTACCTATGTCATGCTGTTATTAATACACTGATACTATTATCATCATTGATCATATGTTGACGAGATTTATATTTTTCATTTTCATTTATCATTTTTGGATTGTTTTTTTTTATTTTACTTTGAGGTTTGATTCAGACACTTATGTTTTTGTGATTTGTATTGAATTGTTGTATTAATGTTTTAGTTTTATTAATTCAAACATTGTTACTGCTATTGATTTAGAGTCAAACACTTGTTAGATTTAAAATTTTATTTGTTTATGTTTTTTTAATTTAATAAATTAAAAATTAAATAATTAATCAATTATTTTAATTTAAGTATTAAATAATTAAAATTAAAATTTTTAATTATTTTAAATTTTGGATTAAAAATTATGCAAATGGCTCGAACCCAGCTTAAACGGCCAAACCCCTCCCTAAACCCAACCCGAACAGTCTAGATCCAACCAGTCCAGGCATGACCTAGCCCAAAAAACTAAATAGCCTAGCCGACGTGTCAGGTCGAGCCAACGGGCCATATTAGGCTGGCTCTCCTGAAGCCATGTCATGCCATGCATGACATGGTGACCCGATTAGGCCACCTAAAAATGGGTCGAGCCACCCAGTCCATCCCGTTTGACATCTCTACTTTGGCCTATTAGTTTTGACTATGCTACATTTTTTAGCTCAAAAATCATAACTTTGTAAAAAAGTCATAGCTCTGATTGAAACTACTGAGCCATATTAAAAATAATTTCATCTGGATATGATGTGGTCATGACTTTTAGAACCAATGAGATACTTTGTTGTTGAGATATAAAACTAATATTATAGCTATTAAAATTTTATGATATAAGTATGGTTGTGACTCAATGATAATACCAGAGCCACAAAGAATATGTAACATAAAGGAATGATTGTGCTAATGAGTTTAGAGGGTTGTGGCATACAAAAATTATCATGACCAATTAGGTAGAATTTTAGTCAAGAATAAATGCTAAAAATACATAATACTTTATGTTTAACCTCTCATCCAAGCACTTCCAAAAACCTATCAATTTTACTACCATTCATCAAAATCTATTAAAATTCCAAAGTCATGTATATAATCTTGAAATATCTTATTTTTGTGTCTAACATCATCATTAATTAATAAATAATAGTAGAAATGCCACAAATAGAGTATATATTTTCTAGAACACAAAATTGTATTGGAAAAGGGCATAATTTTTTGTGCCAGTAGGGTAATTAGCTGCCATGACATGTAACTAAGATCATTACTATCATTATATTTTAGAGATAGTGCAATATGAAAAAATCATGGTCGTGAAGATAATATTGCATAGTGAAAAGAATGTGACAACTTGGTAATAGTCATAATATACAAAGATTTCCATGACTCATTTATAGAGTCATAACCAAGTCATGACATGGGAAGTATCATGACTTTTCATTGCTTTTTTATCCCTCCAAGTCATTGCTCCACCAAGTCACTAATTTTACCCAAAATCTTTTATTTTACTAATATTTAATTTCCATTAAAATAGCCATTTACTGAAATCAATCTAATAAAATCTCAAATAAATATAAATACTTTAAGAATTGCATGCCAACAACCCAAAAAATTAGCATTTAGAATGTCGAACATAGTCCAACCACTATATCAAAGAATTAAATTAGTTTTATGTCATATATGTCTACTAGACAAGTTATTTTCTTACTTCAACAAATAATAAAAATTTAATAAGATAAATAAAAATACGTTTATATCATCTTTATTTATTTAGAGAAGGCATAGGACAAAATTTCTCAAGAGTTGATGCACTAGGTACTTAGAAAAAAAAAGATACGTCTGTGTTATATTGATATCATTAAAGACATATATGATAATACTATAACAAGTATCCACTCTATATGAGGGATATCGAATAAATTTTCATATTTAGTAAGATTACACTAAAGATCTATGTTAAGTTGATATCTCTTTATTTTGATTGTAGATGTTTTGACATGACATGTTTAGGAAAAGGTACCTTGGTGTTTATTATTCAAAGATTAGGTTCTAATTAATAAAACTAGTGAATGCCTAGGTCAGAAATTATGTAAGTAGCATGTCAAATTATGGAGTTTATATTTCAAGATTAGTTGATTGATGATAAAATATTTAGTTTGTGATTTTAATGTTTAATTAGAAGGGAAAGTCAATTCAATTGATCTAATGATATCAAAATTTTAAAATATAATTATTATTGATATTTAGGATATAGAATTCAAATAAAATGAAGAAAGTAAAAGATGTTGAATCTAGGATTAACATTAGTTAAGTGAATTGAAAGATGATGTCAAAAGCATTATTTGATATAAAATATCTACTATATTAAAAAAAATATTATAAGATAATTATTGGATCATTCATGCTTTATAGTTCAACATATTGGGTTGTTAGAAAATATGATATTTATTAAATGATCATTACTAAGTTTCATATACTAAGATAAATGTGGATAAATTCACTAGGATAAAATTTAAAAAAAAAAAAGGAATTAGGAAATATCTAGGTATCACACAATAGAGAATAAAATTAATGAGACATTTCATATGGTTGGATATATGAAGAGGAGACCAGCTATAACTCCAATTATGAATTATTTATATTGACAAGTTAGTTGAATATGTAGAAGAAAGATAGATCATTGAAAATTTAGGAGGAAATAGCAAAGAAAACTTATATGAGTTTAATTTGTGTGATGATCATATTGCTTAGTTCACTAAAATTCATATGGTTGCCCTCACTTGAATCAATAATGTAGTTTTTTGATGATGATGAATTCTTATTTAAAATTTATAAAATGTAATAAAATGTATAATATATATAATTGTTTTAAATTTTTATTATATAATTTTATCACATTTCAAATTGACAAAAAGAAATGCATGACTTGTTTTTATGGTTGGCTTTCAAACTCCTAAACACCAATTATCTTTTATTTTAGTTTGGGATCATCCACCATCATAAAAGTCATGGTAATGATATAAACATATCAAGATGTTAGATAGTGTTAGGTGTTTGATAACTAACTATAAACATATCAATTAAATGCCAATCAAGGTGTGTTGAAAATGAGTCAGATGAATAGTGTCTATGTTGTGTGTGATATTAAATGAATTTGATAATGTTTAAGATTTCCTATGTTGTATGGTCTTTTTTTTTGCTAATATGTTTTTATATATCATTTTTTTAAAAGCAAAAAAGATGTGCATTTTTTGTAATGCCATTTTTCTAGAAATATTTTTTATTGAAATGTGGATTGTTTGTTATGGTGAGTAGAATTTTGTTTCGACCTAGATGGTAAGTTGTTTTGGAGGCAAGTGGTTAATTAGGATGATTTGAGGTGAATAGAAACTGACATTTTGTTTGGTTTCTCAAATACCATGTATTACTAGTTATTTTTGGTGAGTATTCTTAATTTGTTTGTATGAATAAATGGCATTTAATGAAATAATTTGAAAAAATTGTAATTATATGGATTATGATGAATAATAGTAAAGTTGCATAGTTTTTATATGAAATATAACAATTGGTAGAAATGATGAAAGGAGGTAATTAAGCAAAAAGTAATGAAAATCATAGTATTTTTCATGTTACTAATTAGTTTCTACTTCAAGAGCATATGAATAATTTTGATATTAATTCTTAACCAAAATTATATAACACATTCTTTTTTACTACAAAACTTTTGTAGAGTTGTAGCTAAACTAGTTGAATAACAGTTTAATGGTTATGATATTAATTATATTTCATAATAACCAATTACCACACTAGTGCTAAAAGTCATAGTATTCCTTAATGATGTATTATATTCTTTCCATAGCCATAAATACTAGGCAAAAAGGCATAATGATTCTTTAGTGCCATGACTTTTAGCTACTTAAAGTTATATTGAGCATTAACTCGAGTCATAACTATTTTCCAACGCAATGATTTTTTTTCTAAAAAAAGGCCAGAGCCACAGTCATTCCTAGTGTCATGATTTTGGGTTACAATAGATAAAAAAACATGGGATATAGTCATTCCTAATGCCACGACTTTGTGATACAAAAGTGAAAATATGAGCCATGATGATTCTCAACGCTTCAACTTTATGTTATAGAGACAAAAATATGAGCTATAGTCATCCTTAGTGTCGTGACTTCATATTATAGAGGCAAAAATATGAGTTGTAGCCATTCCTAGTGTTGCAGAAAAGAAGAGACCAAATCCACAACAATTCCCCAACACCATGACTTCCCATTTAAAAATGCACCTAGATACATGAGTATAAAAGCTAGAAATTGAAAAATAGAAAAGAGAGGATATTTTAGAAAAATTTGTTGAAAAGAGACCAAAGTTTCTACAAATCTTAATAGGGATTCATAAGCAGAGAGATAACGCAAGGCACATGCTTCAACTCTAAAGGGGAGTGTAAATCCTGACCCCCATTTAGGGATAGAAAAGAATGTAAATTTAAAAATTGTGGGTTTGGATTTTGAATTCTAGATTTTCTTGATCGCTATCTTTAGGAATCTAAATTTCTAATAGATATATTTCAAAATTATCTCATATGAATTTATTTCCAATGTCAGGCTAAGTGAAAGGATATAGTTAGTATATTTTATTATGTATGATAGATTCATAATTAATGCATTTTATGTTTGATTTGTGTTGTGGTTTGAATTAATGAATATGATGTTATCTAGAATTGAAATTAAGGTTTTATTATCAATATATCTGTGTGTTTTATCTTGGTAGATGGTGATAAGTAAATCATGAGACACACTCATGCATAGTAGTATGAAGAAAGTGACATCCCTTTTGATCATGATGAGCAAGGTAAACATTTACATCAAAATCCAAAATTGAGATAAATTTAATTATTGTTAGTATAGTATTTACAAAGCCAAAAATATGAATACTTTCATAAGTAAATCCATTATGCATATCTTAGATGAATTGACCCTCAATTGTTATGAGAATTTTATAAATATTTTTCCAAGGGTTTTACTTTTTTTGTAGGAATCATGTATCTAGTGATAGGTAAGTCATGAGACACTTGTGAGTGAATATAACTCATAAGGTGGTACTAGTCCTATGAGCTACTTTGGGTCATATGACTAACAATAGTGAGAGTTGCAGAAAGATATATATTAATTTTCATAAGTATGACACTTACAAAGTTGAATGTGTAAATATATTTAATACCACATCAGTTCATATCTTTATGACATATGAGGTCATAAAATACAAATATATATACATCTATAAATGGTGGTTGATGAGTTACCTAAAAGGTATAGACTTGTAAATGACTCTCGAGTAGAAATGATGTATTGTGTCTGTGAAAAAGTACCGATGGGATAACTATGAATAGATCATCATTGGGAAGAACCCAATAGGTAATAATCACCTTGTATATCAGTATGGCACCAAGGCATTCTTATAATAAATTAGCATTTGTTATATTACCAAACACAATTATAATCATACAATATATACATACTATTATGTGTAATGAAATAGATCAACTCTAGAATCAAAGATTTATACAAAAAACCTAATTTTATCCTTTTGACTAGAGTAGTTATTGACTAATTATTAGTTGATTGAACTACATATATACATAATTCCTATAGAATCGATATTTAAACTAATGACAACTTTATTATTTTATATGACATGTATACTTGTGAAACTTTGTCTTATGAAAGATCATCTCTCTATGAGTTTTTAGGATATTACATAACCTTAAAATTTGAGCATAGTAACAAAGTTGCAACACCTTTTTATTTTTTTTTGTGGTGGCACCACTGTCAATTTTCTTTCAAAAATTTGTTGATAATTTGTACAATTCCATATAAATTTCATGTAAGGAATTTCAAGTAAATTGATAAATTAAGATAGAACTATGAACATTACTTAGGGAAGGATATGCTTACTCTTGAAGATAAGTCAAAATTTTATATGGAACCAATTTACTAGCTAGCATCTTTGTTTTTTCTGTTTCTGTACATTCGGATCCACTTGTTGAGATGTATGAGTCCTTTTTGACATTGATGATTGATGATGTCTTGTATCTTGTCATGAACTTTGTTTCACTTATGATTTGTAACAATTCATTTTAGATGTGACATGAACTAAATTATCTAGGGAAGTACTATGTGCTATTGTCCATATATTGAATTTTTCTCACACCCTTGCTTTTTATTTTGATATCCTCAATAGAGTTTATTCAGATGGGAAAGTAATCTCTGACAATAATTTACATGTTTTAAGTTGCAAAGTTTTTATCATATTCTGAAATTTGAGACATCTAAACTTGATATTGAGTATTGTCAGTGTGTTTTTGTTGGAGATGGTCAAAATGAATTCAAATATACATTGTATGATTTCATAAGAAGGAAGCTAATCGAAAGTAGATATGTGTTCTTTGCAGATTAATCTACCATTTTCATTATCAAACCTAAATAGATATTTTTTGAAACTAGTGCAAAAGCAACAAAATATGAAACTAATTCACCTTATCATCCATTAGAATCTGATATTCGGGTCAAAATTGAATGAACAACTCTTAATCTTTCTTTTACAGGGGGTGATAATCCTCCAATTTGTACTAGAAATTCTGATATTGGTCAAAATCTTTTTGAAACCCCTCGTGATACATCTTTGATTCAATTGAGATGATCAAGTAGAGCTAGTAAGCATTCAGCTAGATTTTCCTCTCAAGATATTTTATGATTACTAATAAGGGACATCTGAAAATTTATAGTGAGGCTCATTTGAGTGATCACAAGAAAGATTAGATGTAAATGATGCATGAAGAAATATAACTTTACATGAATATCACACCTATGACCTTACCATACTTCTTGAAAAGAAAAAAAAAACCTAAATAAAATCAATAGATATTCAAATTAAATTATTAGGATCATTCCTCTGCTCCTAGATTTAAGGCTAGATTGGTAGTCAAGCATTTTAACTAAAAAATAGGAATCATGCATGGTCAGATTTTTTCTCATATTTTCAAAATGTCATCTATTTATATTATTCTAGGTTTGGCATCTAGCATCAACTTAGAGATTGAATAAATGAATCTTAAGATTGCTTTACTCTATGGTGTTAGAGGAAGAGATATATAAAAAATGTGAAGTTATCATTGAAGACCTTAAATATCATAATACTACATCTAATAATTGTGTGTTTTTTTTTGTCATTTTTATGACATATCTTCTTTACCATTCTATTCTATGTAGATTATATTTGTATTGTTGGCAAGTGTTTGTCCAATATCAAATATCAAAAAGAACTTTTTGAATTGACCATTTGCTATGAAAAAATTGGTTCTAGCTAGGTTACTCATAGGGATGGACATTATTTTTTGCAGTAAAGAAAAAACTATTCTTGTTGCAATAGAAATATTTTGAAAGAGTATTAGGAGGCTTATAATGAATAATGCCAAATTAGTTGGTTGTCCTTTTTTTATTTGTTAAGCACTTTCAACTCTACACCAATCAGAATCTCCACACTATTAAGGAATGACATATATTAATAGAGTTCCTTACTATTTTGTAGTAGGGAGTCTGATGTATGACATGCGATGTGATCACCTTGACTTAATTTATGTTGTGGGTGCTATGAGTTATTACTTGAACAATAATTGAAGAGAGTATTGGAAGGTTTTTAAGTGAGCCCTAAAGTATCTTTTTGAGACCTCTAATTTGAATAATTGGGGATGATTTGGTGAGAGACAAGCACTCAAAAATCTATCTCGGAATACTATTACAAGTTTGTCACGTCACCTAATTTTATTGATTAGGCAATGTCCTAGAAGCTCATTAATGAGTGTATCTCATCAATAAAGATTTGCAAGTATATGGGTCATGCAAGTAGTAAAATAGACTTTTATCTAAATATCAATCTTATAAAGATTGTATCGGAAATTTAGTTATTAACAATCAGACAACCTATTTTTAGTAAAATATTTACTTGAATTGTTGGACAATATTAGGCCCATGGTTATTCTTTTAATCTATGTGATATTGTTTAGGTCGTTCGACATATCTTATGTTGGACACAGAATGAAGGTTAATATGTTGTGCAATGACTCCTTACCTCAATGGTATACAAGGTGATTATCACTATTAAATCCATCCTAATAGTAACCACATATCAGTCACAATTTCATATCTTTTAGGAAACTTCATCAAATTTTCTTGATGGTTGCTTCATAGGCTTACAATTATTCTATAGCTTCAAATATCATAAAGACTACAAATTGATATGGTTTATAAGTATTATAACTTTTAGCTTTGTAAGCATCATACCCACATAATTAACATATAGTTTACGCAAGTTTCATTAATAGGAACCATACAACTATAGATAATTCACAAGGATTGTCATCACTTTGTGAGTTAATACATACTCGCACATATCTAAAGGATTGCTTGTTACCATCCTTCTTGATTATGTTGTGACTCCCACACTAAAGATGAGCTCCTTGAAAGAATATATTATATAATATCCATCACAATTGAGAACCAATTCTTTTAATAAGTATATAATGGTTTAACATATAGAAGTGTTCAATCTTATGGCTTCATACATATCATACCCGTGATGATTAACAACTAAAATTTTAGATTTTAATGTATGGATTTATCTTATGCATAGTCAAAGGACTATCATTTTCTTCCTACTATATGAACAATTGAGCCTCATGACATATTTTTCACCATCCACCACAATAATCTAGCATAAACCTACTAATAGCTAAAACTCTAGTTTAAGTTTTATTTAATCATCATCCATCAATATCCAGAATATTAAATAAATCAAATATATTTATTTATTCATAAATAAAACTAAATCATATCACGTATCTCAATTTACAGAAATCTTGGAGCCATTCTAGTTTGGTGCAAATTCTTGAATTCATCCTAGAGGATAGGAGTTTAAGACCTATGTCCCACCCCTCACGCCCTGTTGGGATTTTAGGCAGAACATCCAATTTATTGGAACATAAACACGGTAAAATTTATAATTTTTATGTCTTAACCTACCAATAATCACATGAATTTCATAAAAACACAAAGGAATGGTAAGCAAAGCTTACCTCTTATAGAGCGATTAATCGAGCCTTCAAATTATGCGTCTTGGTCTATTCGGATCTTCAAATGTGATGCCTTTCTGAAAAAATGACCACTCTCTACAAGTATCCACACACGAACAAATAATGAATGATCTTGTTGAATGCTAGTTCGAATTCATCTTCTCAAAACGAAAGGGTTTCTCTCTGTTTTATAAAAGATGACTACTTGCATCAAATATGTCTCACATATATTTATACAAGTCTGCTAGAGTTTTAGTCATAAATGAATTTAATTATATATTTAAAACTCATTTAAATAATAAAAACTTAAATTTAAATTCTTAAATACCTTTTTAAAATGAATTTATTCATTAAAACTCATGTTCAATGTAACAAATTAATAATTTATTTAAATCACGAATTTAAACTATCTCAAAATTAAATTCAAATTTAAATAATAACTAATTTTTATTTGTGATTTAAAATAATCTCATCATTTTAAATTACTACAAATAATGAAAAACCATAACCATTATTATTCGTTCTTAATGTGCGACCATATAGGTTCAATTAACATTGGCAGTAGACCTAAATTATATTTTAATCCTACATGTCATAAGTAGCCCCTAGAAAGACATAATTGACTACCCAATTTAAATTAAAAGCTCATGATCCAAGACAACCTTAATATAGCTAATGACATAATTATTTTATCTCATGATATCCTGATAGAATATAAGGCATGGACAAAGTCAACCTTATATTGTTCCATCTTTGATTACTCAAAACCTAATTAGACTGACTAAATAAATGATATTGATCTCCGTCAATTCATTTGAGCACGGCCATACATTTCTCAGTCTCGATTGTCGAGGGGACCCAGAGATATCTCTCTTATAATAAGTGAGACAAGTTCTATCTTAATCACTCATATCTCATTACATAGTTCTTATTATATTCAAGTATAACATTTATAGTCATCTGATTCAAGATAATGTTTAATTATATCAAAATATAATATTTCTTATGTTGAGAACTATAGCGATCTCGAGTTAAAAAATTTAATAACATAACTATTAGAGATTAACTTATTATGTTGATCCAAATATTAACCTCAAGATGGGTCTATCCAATATTTATTCTCAATAAATAGATATAAATTTGATTTGTATCTCAAACACATATTCATCCTATGAATATCAATCAAATTTTATACTAATCTTAATTCATTGTTATTCTCATAACAATAACTAATTAGAGATATTTAGAATTATTAATAATATTATTCAAGGATATAATATATAATAAACATGTAAATCATAATAATAATTAATTCTAACAAATAGTCAAAATATCATGTCCATACAATAGGCTTAGAGCACTATTACTAACAATCTTTCACTTTCACTATGCCGATTCATTAATGTATCTAATACCTATAAACCTAGAATGACGATCATGCTTTATTTGTGGTAGAGACTTAGTCAATGGATCGAAAATATTATCATCTATTAGAACCCTACATATAATATCGTCACCTCTCTCAATGATTTCTCGAATGAGATGATAATGCTTAAGAATGTGTTTGGATCTCTGATGTGATCTAGGTTCCTTTCCTTGTGTAATAGCATCATTATTATAACAATAAACATCAATAAGATTTATAATGCTAGGAACCACTTCAAGGTTAGTAATGAACTTCTTGATCCAAACTACTTCTTTTGCTACATCAGATACTGCAATGTATTCATCTTCAGTTGTAGAATCAATAATAGTGCTTTGCTTTGAACTTTTCCAACTAACTACACCACCTTTTAAACAAAACACATATCCTAACTATGATCGGAAATCATCTTTGTCAGATTGGAAGCTTGCATCTGTGTAACCATTTACAACCAGATCATCTTCCAATCTACTATACGCCAAAAACATATCATTATACCATCTCAAATACTTAAAAATGTTTTTGATAGCTATTTTTTGACTATCACCGGGATCTAATTAGTATCTACTTGCTATGCTTAAAGCATAAGATACATCTGATGTAGTGAACAGCATTATATACATGATAGATCCTATTGCTGAGGCATAAAAAATCTTACTCATCCACTCTTGCTCATTTTAGTGTTAGGATAATGAGATTTGCTAAGAGGAATACCATGAGACATGAGCAAGTATCCTCTCTTGGAATCTTGTTTGATGAATCATTTCAGTGCTTTTTCTATGTAAGTTCTTTAACTTAGACCAATCAGCCTCTTAGATCTATCTTTATAGATCTTTATCCCTAAATATAGGTAGCTTCGCTTATGCATTTCATTGAGAAACACTTTCCTAACCAAAACTTGATATTTTGCAAGGTAGAGATATCATTCCTAATGAGTAAAATGTCATAAACATATAAGATCAAAATAATGCTTCCACTAATTTTCTTATAAATACAATGATCATCTTCATTTTTGACAAATCCAAACCCTTTAAATGATTCATCAAAATGAAGATTCCAACTCTGAGAGGCCTGCTTCAAATCATTAATGGATCTTTGAAGCTTATATACTTTACCAGAATTCTTAGGTTGTATAAAACTTTCAGGTTGTGTCATATACACATCCTCAAGTAAGTTTCCATTAATATACAGCAATAGTAATAAGAATTCTATTAAACTTAAGCATAGTTATAGGTGAAAAAGTTTATCATAGTCTATACCATGAGTTTATTTGAAACCTTTTGCAACTAGCCATGCTTTGTAAGTATGCACTTTGTCATCCATGTTAGTTTTCTTTTTAAATACTAATTTGTACCCAATGGTCTTTGTACCTTCAGGTGGGTCAATCAAGGTCCATACCTGATTATCATACATGGATTGAATTGTAGACTTCAAGACCTCTAACCATTTCTCAGATTCTAGATCCAATATAGCTGCTTGATAGGTAGTGGGTTCATTTTGATCCACTAACAATACATCATTGTTATCAGCCATAAGAAATCCATATCTCTCGGGATCATGATGTATCCTATTAGATCTACATGAATTTTGTGTTATAGAAGGTGTGTCAGTAATAGTTTGTTGACTATGAGTATCCATTGGAAGTTCAATGTTATCTTGTGGTTCTCAAAATTTGTCAAATTGTACCTTATTCCCATTGTTTTCTTTAGAAATAAATTTTCTTTGTAAAAAGATATTATTCCTAGCAACAAACACTTTGTTCTCTAAGTGATTGTAAAAATAGTATCCCTTAGTCTCTTTAGGATATCTCACTAAAAGATATTTATCAGATTTGGGCTCCAGCTTAGTTGAAACTTGATGTTTTACATAAGCCTCATAACCTCAAATCTTATGAAAAGACAAAATAGGTCTTTTATCAGTCCACATCTCATATGGTGTCTTTTCAAATGCTTTTGATGGAACTTGATTTATTGTAAACGCAACTGTTTCAAGTACATAACCCCAAAAGGTAAATGGAATATCTGTTGGACCATCATAGATTGAACCATATCTAATAATGTTTGATTCCTCCTCTTAGACACGCCGTTCCATTATGGTGTTCCAGGAGAAGTTAATTGTGAAATGATTCCACAAGTTCTATAATGATCATCAAATTCTGGGCCCAAATATTTTACATCTTGATTAGATTAAATTGCCTTGATTGTCTTGCAAGTTAGTTTTGTACTTTATTTTGAAAAGATTTGAACATTTCAAATGATTTAGATTTATGTCACATCAATTAGACATAACCATGTCTGCTAAAGTCATCAATAAATGTAATGAAGTACTTATAACCTCCTCTAGCATCTGAACTTAATGATCCACATACATCTATATGTATGAGATCCAATAATTCATTGGCCCTTTCATTGTGTTTGATAAAAGGATTCTTTGTCATCTTACACAAACAAGATTCATATCTATCATATGATTCAAAATCAATTGAATTCAAAAGTCCAACCTGGTGGAGTTTTGTGATATGTTTCTCATTTATATGACCAAGACGACAATACTAAAGTTTGGTTGAATTTAAATCACTTGATTAAAATTTCTTAGAAATTATGTTATAGACATGAAAATCATTGGATTTTTGAAGGTTCATAACATAAAAATCATTCTGAAAATAAGCATTACATAGGACATATCTATATGAAAATTGTATCAATTATTATTCTTAATAATAAAAGAAAAACTATCATTTTCCAAATAAGAAACTGAAATAATATTTTTACATGTTGTAGGGACATAATAATAATTATTCAAAACTAACAAGCACCCACTAGGCAAAGTAAGTTCATAACTTTCTACAACCAAAGCAGTACATTTTGCTCCAATGCCTACCCGTAGATCAATTTCACCCTTCTTCAATTGTCTACTCCTTTTGAATCACTACACATTTATACAAATGTGTGATCCACATCCAGTATCTAAAACCCCAAAATTAAAGGAGAAAAATTAATTTGTATAACATAAATACGTGAAGAACTAGTCTCACTAGTCTTCTTCTTCTTTAGATCCTTTAAATATAGCTTGTAGTTTCTCTTTCAATGGTCACGTTCATTACAAAAGAAACAAACATCCTCATTTGGGGCTTTAGCCTTGGGTTCAAGTTTGGGTTTGGGTTGAGCATAGGACTTTCCTTTGCCCTTGCCCTTGCCCTTACCCTTTTTTTTATCTTGAAGCCCTTTCTATTTTGAACCATTAGAACATGACCGGGCTTGAATTTAATATTCTGCTCAGTAGTTTTAAGCATCATATGCAGCTCAAAGATAGATTTGTCCATTTCAATCATTTTATAGTTCATGACAAATTAGCCATAACTATCAGGAGGTGAATTCAAGATCAAATTAGTTGCCAACTTTTGGCTCAATACAAATCCAAGCCTATCAAGGTGCTCAATATAACCGTTTATTTTTAGAACATAAGAACTAACTTAAGCATCCTCAGCCATCTTACAAGAATGTAGTGCCTTGGTAGTTTTATACCCCTGTTGCCTTTCTTGTTGTTGGAACATTTTTTTAAGATTAAAGATCATATTATAAGCTAACATATTTTCTATATCCTTTTAATGTTCAGAACTCATGGTAGCTAGCATCAAGCATGCAACATCAATAGAGTCACTATGATGCTTCTCATAAGCATTATTATCATCTCTAGAAGTATTATCAGCTAGTTCTTTATGGAGAGGTTCATACAGGACATAAAGCTTCCTTTTTTATTTGATAATAATTCTCAAATTTCAAAACCAATCAAGTAAGTTAGTCCCGGTAAGTTTATCCTTCTCAAGGATTGATCGTAGAGATATAGTAGAATTATTGTTGTTATTGTTAGCCATCTATAATGAATGCAAAATTGGATATGTATTTTTATTATGAAAATTTTCACTAAATTAATAACCTTCAAAAATAATCATATTAATCTAATGAGCTAAGATCCATATTTTATTCATCTTTAAGTTAGCTTTGGCATGACACTTAAAATTAAGTTATTTAGATCGGTAACTCTTACCAATTACATCTCATACAATTCTTAGATATTTATGAGATTTTGACATCATATGTCTCATCATGTTTAAATCTCATCTAATGTCATTAGGCCCAAAACTATAATGATAACCTAATAAAGTTAAACCATTTTTAAATATATGGGTAGCACCATTACTCATCTTGTCTCACTAATGTCACCTAATATACTTCTAATTTAGAAGAACCCACATAAAGGTAATAAAAGGTTTGATAAGTATTTAAATATGGATGGCATGTTAACTTTAAATTGTATGTGAGAGATTTTGATTGATTTTAATTTTCAATTAATAGATCTCATCATATATCTAGCATCACATACTCATGTAACATCATATATAGCATCTCATACATACATATAATAGATATGTCACAGTATGGCCTTAATCTAGATTCATCTCCATAAGCCAATATGAAGATCAATCGTTATTCCGAGGTAGTAATAAGCAGCTCTATGAAGTTGATTTGACCACAAACTTGCGCATTGATTTGATCATTATGGTTGGATTGCATGACTTCAAATGGCTTGCATTGTCTCTCTTGTTTTATTGCAACAATTTAAAATTTACAATAAAACAAAAACAGCATGAAATTCGTATTTAATTATTACAACCCTTGAAAAAAATAATAAAAATCTACCAAACACATTAGTTAAAAAGGTCATACTGTGTATTGTAAAGTAGCATAACATACAAAATATATAATGTTATCATATAGCATAAACAATTTGCATTAAAAAAATAAATTATTATAGCCATGTATTTAAAAATAATTAAATCTATAAGGTTTTATACAAAGCTTTTATGGTGGTTCGGCTAGATAGTTAGTGGATGAGGTCAAGGGGGGCTGCCTTCGGGATGTCGGGGGCAGCACCCTAGGAAAAAAAAATAAATTTCCATTGATTTCATCAAAAAATTTTCATTGATCTCATCAATAAATTTTCATTGATCATATCAATATATTTTTATTTATCTCATCAATAAATTTGTATTAATCTTATCAATAAATATTTATTAATCTCACAATATATTTTCATTGATCTTATCAATAAATTTTTATTAATATTATTAATAAATTTTTATTGATATTATTAATAAATTTAAAATAAGCCGAAAGCCATCAAAATAACATTAAAACAACATATTATGCAATCTCATTACACAAAGAGCTTATTTTGGCACTACCATAAGCAATCACTAATGAATCAAAATTGATATATGAATTTAGTCCATGTATTAATCTAATTAATACAAAGCTAGAAACATATATCATGCTATTAAACACTTAAATGGCTAAATCCCATTCGAATGCTCAATCATACTAATGATTCCTTTTAGATTTCACATTCAATCAATTAATACATTAACAAAACCTAATAGCTATGTCATTTACACAAACAATAATATCATATATATTCAAAAATGGAAATCATTCTAGAATCATATACATCACATACATATGATCAAATATGGCATTATCAATTTTTATGAAACCACAAGTTCCTTCGATACCACTTTTTGGGTTTCGGACAGAATATCCAATCTAATTGGAATATAAATCTAATAGAATTTATAATTTTTATCCCATAACCCACCAAGGATCACATACATTTCATAAAAACATGAAGGAAAGTTAAATGAAACTTACCTCTTGTAGATCGATTCGTCAAGCCTTCAAAATTTATTCCTTGGTTTATTTGGATCTTCAAAGGTGTTGCCCTTCTGAAAAAATGACCACCCTCTACAAGTATCCACATACGAGCAAAAATGAATGATCTTGTTGAATGCTAGTTCATATTCGTCTTCTCAAAATGAAAGGGTTTCTCTCTGTTTTATAAAAGATGACTACTTGCATCTAATATGTCTCACATATATTTATACAAGTATGCTAGGGCTTTAGTCATAAATGAATTTAATTATATATTTAAATTCTTTTAAATAATAAAAACTTAAATTCATATTTTTAAATACCCCTTTTAAATGAATTTATTCATTAAAACTCTTGTTCAATGTAACAATTTATTTATTTATTTAAATCACAAATTTAAACTTTCTCAGGAATTAAATTCGAATTTAAATAATATCTAATTGGTATTTGTGATGTAAAATAATCTCATCATTTTAAATTACTACAAAAAGTGAAAAACCACAACCGTTATTATTCATTCTTGATGTGTAGCCCTATAGGTTCAATTAATATTAATAGTAGGCTTAAATCACATTTTGATCCTACAAGTCAAAGGTGGTCTCTAGCAAGTTATTATGATTACATAAGTTAAATAAAAAGCTCATGATCTGAGACAACCTTAATATAGCTAATAACATAATCATTTTGTCTCATGATATCTTGATAAAATATAAGGCATGGACAAAGTCAAACTTATATCGTTCATTCTTTAAATTACTCAAAACCAAAATTAGACTGACTAAACAAATAATATTGATCTCCATCAATTCATTTGAGCATGGCCATGCATTTCTCAATCTCAATTGTCGAGGAGACCCAGAGATATCTCTCTTATAATGAGAGGAACAAATTCCATCTTAATCGCTCATATCTCACTACATAATTCTTATTATGTTCAAGTATAACCTTTATATTCATCTGATTAAAGACTATATTTATTATATCAAAACATAATATTCTTTATGTTGAGAAATATAGCGATCTCAAGTTAAAAAATTTAATAACATAACTATTAGAGATTAACTTATGACTTTGATCCATATATTAATCTCAAGAAGGGTCTATCCAATATTTGTTCTCGACAAATAAATAAAAATTTGATGTGTATATCATACACATATTCATCTCATGAATATAAATCAAATTTATACTAATCTTAATTCATTGTTATTCTCATAATAATAAATGATTAGAGATATTTAGAATATTTAATAATATTATTCAAGGATATAATATATAATAAACATATAAATCATAATAATAATTAATTCTAACAAATAGTCAAAATATCATGTCCATATGATATGCCTAGAGCACTATTACTAACAATCTTTCACTTGCACTAGGTCGATTCATCAATGTATCTAATACCTATGAACCTAGCATGACAAACATCCTTTGTTTGTGGTAGATGCTTAGTCAATGGATCAAAAACATTATCAACAATTGGAACTCTACATAGCTTATCGTCACCTCTCTCAATGATTTCTCAAATGAGATGATAATGCCTAAGAATGTGTTTGGATCTCTGATGTGATCTAGGTTCTTTTGCTTGTGCAATAGCACCATTATTATAACAATAAACATCGACCATATTTGTAATGTTAGGAACCACTTCAAGGTTAGTAATGAACTTCTTGATCCAAAATACTTCCTTTGCTGCATCAGATGCTACAATGTATTCAGCTTCAGTTGTAGAATCAGAAATAGTGCTTTGCTTTGCAATTTTCTAGCTAACTACACCATCATTTAAACAAAACAAATATCTCAACTGTGATTGGAAATCATCTTTATCATATTGTAAGCTTGCATCTATGTAACCATTTACAACCAGAACATCTTCTAATCCCCCATACACCAAAAACATATCTTTAGACCATCTCAGATACTTAAAAATATTTTTGATAGCTATCCTATGACTCTCACCAGGATCTGACTTGTATTGACTTGTAATGCTTAAAGCATAAGATACAACTATTCTAGTGCACAACATGGCATACATGATAGATTCTATTCCTGAGGCATAAAAAATCTTACTCACCCGCTCTCGCTCATTTTTAGTGTTAGGAAACTAAAATTAGCTAAGATGTATACCATTAGACATAGAAAAGTATTCTCTCTTGGAATCTTGCATACTCAACCATTTCAGTACTTTGTCTAAGTAAGTACTTTGACTTAGACCAATCAGCCTCTTAGATCTATCTCTATAGATCTTTATCCCTAGGATATAGGTAGTTTTTCCTAAGTCTTTCATTGGGAAATACTTTCCTAGCCAAGACTTGACATTTTTCAAGGTAGGGATATCATTCCCAATGAGTAAAATGTCATCAACATATAAGATCAAAATACAATTATGCTCCCACTAATTTTTTTATAATCATAAGGCTCATCTTCTTTTTTGGTAAATCCAAACCCTTTGATTGATTCATCAAAATGAAGATTCCAACTCCGAGAGGCCTGCTTCAAACCTTAAATGGATCTTTGAAGCTTGCATTCTTTACCAGAATTCTTAGGTTGTATAAAACCCTATGGTTATGTCATATACACATCCTCAAGCAAGTTTCCATAAAGAAACAATGTTTTAACATCTATTTGCCAGATCTCATAATCATAATATACAGCAATGGTAATGAGAATTATGATAGACTTAAGTATAGCTACGGTTCAAAAAGTTTCATTATTATCATTACCATAAGTATGCTTGAAACCTTTTGTAAATAGCCTTTCTTTGTAAGTATGCACTTTGTCATCCATGTCAATTTTTTTTTTAAAAACTAATTTGCACCCAATGGTCTTTGTACCTTTTGGTGGGTCAATCAAGGTCCATACCTGATTATCATATATGGATTGAATTGTAGATTTCATGGCCTCTAATCATTTCTTAGATTCTAGATCTAACATAGCCTCTTGATAGGCAGTGTGTTCATTTTGATCCACTAACAATACATCATTATTATCAGTCACAATAGATCCATATCTCTCAAGCTCATGATGTATCCTATCAAATCTATATTATTTTTGTGCTATAGGAGGTGTGTCAACAATAGTTTGTTGACTATGAGTATCCACGGCCAGTTCAATGTTATCTTGTGGTTCTCTAACTTCTTCAAGTTGTACCTTACTCTCACTGGTTTCTTTAAATATAAATTCTATTTCTAGAAAGACACCATTCCGAGCAAAAAACACACTTTGTTCTCAATGGGATTATTTAAGTATTATTATTTAGTCTCTTTAGGATATCCCACAAAAATATTTTTATCAGATTTGTGCTCCAGCTTATTTAAAACTTGATTTTTTATATAAGCATCACAACCCAAAATCTTATGAAAGACAAAATAGGTTTTTTACCAGTCAACATCTCATATGGTGTCTTTTCAACCACTTTGGATGAAACTCAATTTATTGTGAACGTAGCTATTTCAAGTGCATAACTCCAAAATAGATTTGAACGTTTCAATTGATTTAGATTTATGTCTCATCAATTAGAAATAACCATATCTGTTGAAGTCATCAGTAAATGTAATGAAGTACTTGTAACCTTTTCTAGCATCTGAACTTAATGGTCCACAAACATCTGTATGTTGAGATCTAATAATTTATTGGCCCTTTAATAGTGTCCAGGTAAAGGGATCCTTTTTCATCTTACCCAATAGTAATATCAGAGAAACTTGTGTTTTCATAAAACTAATAATATCATATTTGATCATATGTATATGATGTATATGATTCAGGCATGATTTATGTTTTTGAATATATGTGATATTGTGGTTTGTGCAAATGACATAGTTAATAGGATTTGTTAAGGTATTAATTAATTGAATCTAAAATCTAAAAGGATTCATTAGTTTGATTGAGCATCTGAATGAGATATTGCAATTAAAGTGTTTAGTAGTATGATATATGATTCTAGCTTTGTCTTAATCAGATTAATACATAGAATAAATTCATATATCAATTTTGATTTATCAGTGATTACTTATGATGGTGCCAAAATAACCCCTATGTACAATGAGATTGCATAATATGTTATTTTAATGTGATTTTAATGACTTTCGGCTTATTTTAAATTTATTGATATGATCGATAAAAATTTATTGATAATATTAATAAAAATTTATTGATAAGATCAATGAAAATTTATTGATGAGATTAATAAATATTTATTGATAAGATCAATGAAAATTTATTGATGAGATCAAAGTAAATTAATTTTTACCTGAGGTGCTGCACCCGACCCGACGAGAGAGGCCCCCCTTGACCCCATCCTTTAACTGGCTAGCGGAACCACCATAATAGCTCTGTGTAACACCTTATAAATTTAAGTATTTTTTAATACATGGCTATTATAATTTATTTCTTTTAATGCAAATTGTTTATGATATATGATAACATCATATATTTTGTATGTTATATTGTTCGCATGGTGCACAATATGACCTTTTTAACTAATGTATTTGGTAGATTATTATTTATTTCAAGGGTTGTAATTATTAAATACGGCTTACATGTCATTTTTGTTTTATTGTAATTTTTAAATTTTTGTAATAAAATAAGAGTGACAATGCAAGCCATTTGAAGTCGTGCAATCCAACCATGATGATGGAGGAGCTAGGTGTCTATGACCAAGTTGGTGGTCAAATCAACTTCATGGAGCTGCTTATTACTACCTAGGAATGACTATTGACCTTCATATTGACTTACGGAGATTAATCTAGATTAAGGTCATACTATGACACATTTATTATATATATGTATGAGATACTTTGTATGATATTACATAAGTATGTGATACTAGATATATATGATGAGATCTATTAATTGAAAATTAAAATCAATCAAGATCACTCACTTAAAATTTAAAGTTAACATGTCATCCATAAATAAACACTTGTCAAACCTTTTATCACATTAATGTGGGTTCTACCAAAGTAGAAGTACATTCGGTGACATCAGTGAGACAAGATTAGTAATGGTGTTGCCCATATGTTTAAAAATGGTTTAACTTTATTAGGTTATCAAAATAGTTTTGGGCCTAATGGCTTTAGATGGGATTTAAATATTCCAGGACATATGATGTCAAAATCCCATAAATATCTAAGAATTGCATGAGATGTAATTGGTAAGAGTCACCTATATAAATAACTTAATTTTAAGTGTCATGAAATGTAATTGGTAAGAGTTATCTATATAAATAACTTACACCCATGTCATATAAATATTAAATGGATTTCAAGATTAATTAAAGATGGACCTTTTTATTTGTTGAATGTAGAAATATTTCCAGCACACAAATTCCACTTAGAAGGAAAGATGACCGAATGACCCTTTATGGCTAAGGGCTATGGAGCAAGAGAGACATTGGAGCTAGTTCATTCTAATTTATGCAAACAATTGGTTATCCAAGCAAAAAATGGTTTTAAGTAATTCATCATATTTATTGTTGATTACTCAAGATATGAGTATATATTTTTGATAAGTCATAAGTTTGATGTCTTTAAGAATTTAAAAGAGTATATGATAGATATAAAGAAAATTAGAATAAATTTTTCATGATACTATGATTTGATCATAGTGGCAAGTACCTATTGAAAGAGTTTAGACACTACTTATTATATCAAGGGATTACATCCTAGTTATTAGCACCTGACATTCTATGGTAGAATAGTATGACAAAAAGAAAGAGTATGAGTCTATGGACATGGTAAGATTGATGATGGGTTATTCAAACATGCCAAATTTTTTTTAGGGATATGTATTTGAAATAATAGTTTATGTTTTGAACTTAGTTCCATCAAAGTCTATACATGCTACTCCAACTAATTTATAGACTAGACGTAAGACTAGTCTAAAACACATTCACTTGTGGGACTGCACAACACATCTGCTGTAAAAAAATTAGTTAAGTTAGAATTAGGAATAAATGTTTGATTCTTCATGGGATATCCCAGAGGAACTAAATGTGGCTTATCTTATAGTTCAATGAAATATAAGGTAATTGTTAGTACAAATACTCAATATGAATTGTAACCATAAATAGTTCAAAGAAGATAACTTAAAGTTGAGTAAAATATGAATCTTTTCTCACTAGATTAATATGATTATTATTGAGGATAATTAATTTAGTGATAATTTTTCATAATCAAAATACTTATCGAACTTTGCATTCATTGTAGATGGCCAACAATAACAACAACAATTCTACTATGTCACTATGATCAGTCCTTGAGAAGGATAAACTTACTGGAACTAACTTTCTTGACTTGTTTCGAAATTTGAGAATTATTCTCAAACAAGAAAAGAAGCTTTATGTCCTGGATGAACCTCTCCATAAAGAATCAGCTGATAATGCTTCTAGAGATGATAAGAATACTTATGAGAAGCATCATAATGACTCTATTGATTTTGCATGCTTGATGCTAACTATCATGAGTCGTGAACTTCATAATGATATAAAAAATATGGAAGCTTATAATATGATCTTCAATCTTAAAAAAATGTTCCGGCAACAAGCAAGGCAAGAAAGGTATGAAACTACCAAGGCATTGCATTCTTGCAAATGGCTGAGGGTGCTTAAGTTACCACTCATGTTCTAAAAATAAAAGGCTATATTGAGCAACTTGATAAGCTTTGATTTCCATTGAGCCAAGTATTGGTAACTAATTTGATACTAAATTCAGTTTTTGATAGTTATTGCCAATTTGTCATGAACTATAACATGAATGAAATAGACAAAAATATCTCTGAGCTGCATATGATGCTTAAAACTACTGAGTAGAATTATTAAATCCAAGCTTGGTCATGTTCTAATGGTTCAAAATAGAAAGGCATTCATAATTAAGAGAAATTCTAAGGACAAGGGCAAGGGAAAAGTAAAGTCTAATGCTCAACCCAAACTCAAAGCTAAACCCAAGGCTAATGCCCCAAAGATAGGTGTTTATTTCTTTTGTAATGAACTTGGCAATTGGAAGAGAAACTGCATGCTGTATTTAGAGGATCTGAAGAAGAAGAAGAAGAAGACCAGTGAGACTAGTTCTTCACGTATTTATGTTATAAAAATTAATTTTTTTTTCTAGTTCCTGAGTTTTAGATAGTGGATGTGGATCACACATTTGTACAAAGTGTAGGGATTCAAAAGGAGTTGACAACTGAAGAATGGCGAAGTTGATCTATGAGGAGGCACTAGATCAATAGTTGCTACTTTGGCTATAAAAAGTTATGAACTTACTTAGCTTAGTGGGCTTTTGTTTGTTTTTAACAATTGTTATTATGTTTCTACAATGTGTTGGAATATTATTTCAGTTTCTTTTTTTGGATAATGATGATTTTTCTTTTATTATTAAGAATAATAATTGTTCCATTTTTCATAAAGACCTGTTCTATGTAAATGCCTATTTTCAAGATGGTATTTATATTATGAACCTTCAAATATCCAATAATTTTCATGTCTATAACATAACTACTAAGAAATTTAAATCAAGTGATTTAAATTCAACCTATCTTTGGCATTGTCTCATTGGTCATATAAATGAGAAACATATCTCAAAACTCCATCAAGTTGGACTTTTGAATTCATTTGATTTTGAATCATATGATAGATATAAATCTTGTCTATTGGATAAAATGAAAAAGAATCCCTTTACTATACACAATGAAAGGACCAAAGAATTATTGGATCTCATACATATGGATGTATGTGGACCATTAAGTTCATTTGCTATAAAAGGTTACAAGAACTTCATTACATTTATTGATGACTTCAGCAGATATCGTTATGTCTACTTGATGAGGCATAAATATGAATCAATTGAAATTTTCAATATTTTTAAAATGAAGTATAAACCAACTTGGCAAGGCAATTAAGGCACTTCAATCTGATCAATGTGATGAATATTTGATCCAATATTTTGATGATCATCTTAGAACTTGTGGAATCATTTCAAAATTAACTCCCCCTGGAACACCACAATGGAATGATGTGTCTGAGAGGATGAATCAAACTTTATTAGATATGGTTTGAAATATGATGAGTCCAACAGATCTTCCATTTCACAATTAACACCTCACCCACTCTAAGCATTAAGACTAATCATGCATCTCTTTCTTGCTTATGGAACCCTTAAAGAATATGTAATTTTTTTCTAGTATTTGGTTTTCACATGGTTTTGCTTGTTGCATAAAAGAGAAAAAATGAAAAAGTAAGAAGCCATAACTTTCAAAAGAATGTTGCAGATTTGACATTCATCTTTTTTCCTTGAGGTTGTGATTCTAGAAAATATGTCATGAATTTTGTATGCATCTTGATCTTTCAATGACATAAATTTATATCTATAGAAATGACTACAACTTAGGTCTAATATCTCTATAATATAAAGTCCTAGAATTGTAAAATAGTCATGACTTCATACCATTGCATGTTTGTAGTCTATAAAGGGCCATAACACTTGGAAGTAGCTACAATTCCACTAAGTGTTGATAACTTCTTATTTTGTTAAATAACCATGACACTGTATTGAGACCATGATGCTAGCAAATAGTCAATCTTGATTTTTATATGGCCTTGGCATTTAGAAATAGTCATAGTGCCAAGAAGTTCTTTTATGTGGTGAACATGGTCACAAAACTAGGAAATTCCCATGACGCAAAAGTTTTCCTTCATATCTCTCAAGTGTCCATGGCATTATGGGTAGCCTTGGTACTAACCTTTTCTTTGATCATATATCATTTTGTCTCGATACTTTGAGAACATCACATCATTGACAATTAACTTGAGTGTACAAGTCATGATTATGCCTTCCTTTAAGGACATGAGTCTTGGCCTTAGAAATATTCATAGTCGATTAATGTCTTCTATAATAATTAGTATCCAAAAAGTTGTAACATTAAATAATTTTATGGCTTTGGAATGAGTAGTTGTGACTCTATAATTTTCTATAGTTTAAAAGTTACTACTTTTAAAAAGGTTGTGGCTCTAACTTGGGACTATCAAGCCATACTAAAGATATATTCAATGTGTTTAGACTTGGTCATGACCTTGAACACCGATAGAGTACTTTGTTGTTATGATGAAAAATTAATATCACAACCATTTAAATTTTTCAAACTAAGTTTGACTATGACTTCATGATAATATCATAATGACTAAGAAAATGTTGTATAATAAAATGATTTTGCTAAAGAGTTGGTAGGGTCTTGAAGTACAAGAATTGATCCAACTGATTTTGTAAAGTTTTGACCAAGAATAGATGCTAAAACTATGTGAGACTCAATGATTTATCTCCTCTACTAAATACTTTCATAACCCTATTGATTTCATGACTATTCATCAAAACTTTACAAAATACTGAGTCATGAAATCAACTCATATTATCTCTATTGTAATGTTTACACATCATTATAAACCATTAAAATATACAAGAATATGTGGTCATTTGAACATTAAATAGATACTTCATCGCATTTAATAGAAGGGTATCTCTTGGCAATACATACATCAAAAGTGTGTTATTTTGATTGTTACTAAAGTTGAATTTATAGCAGTTACAAAAGATTGTTAAGAGTTAATGTGGATGAAATTTTCACAACAAAATTTATTATCTTTCAAATGCTTACTATCTAAATATTTATAGCCAAAATTGTGTTACTTATGGTGGCGGCACCATTGTGATTTCGTGCAAAGAACTTCAAGTGGATGGTGAAAGTAACATAGAACTACAATTATAGTTTGGATAATGGAAATGCTTACTTTTGAAAATAAGTGTGGTGTTTTCCATGGAAACAATTTTCTTATGTTTGTTTATATATTTTGTTTTTCTTTGTTTCTTTATATTCAGATCCACTTGTTGAGATGTTGAAATCCATTTTGACATGAATGATTGATGATGTTTTGTAATTTATCTTGAACTTGTTTCACTTGTGGTACTTCTTATATCCAAGGATTTCAGATTTGGCATTAATAAGTAATTCCATTGCAATGTGATCATCATTAATGGATGAGTTAGTATGAATTGGGAAACACGATTTGTTGTAATTTCTACTAGATTTCTAAGCATGAACCTTGTTATTAGAGAAAGTGCATACTGATTATCTAATAAGATAATGTTATCATTGAACATGTGACATGTATTAGAAATGTTCCCAACTTAATATCTTCATTTTAAAATGTTTTGTAACTAGTCTTTCTTGTCATATTAATGAGAATTTGTATGAAATCCACGTCATATATCCAACTCATTATGATAGTGTGGCTGAAGTGGTTTGTGTTACTACTCATTTGGTGTTTAACTCCACATTGCTTTGTTCAAGATCTATGATATTGTCGTTGCATTATTTGGGATAGTTGAATTTGTTTGGTTTTAATTCTTTTGTGAACTGTTATTGGTTTTTTTCTATATTGATTGCTTTTCTTGTTAGAATGACATAGTGTTGTGCTAAGAGAAAGTTCTAGTAATTTGATGCTTGTAGTTAATGATTGTTTGAGATCAATCATATGTTCCAATAATGTGTTTTTTGGAATGGTGGATAGAATGATGTCATTGCATTGTATTGGTATGCTTTTGTTTATATGCCTGGATGTTACTTATTATATGTATGCATGGCTAATGGATGTGTAAATGTACTTAGTAAAACTAAAATATGAATTATATGTCATATATAACAACACATGATGAAACTCATAAATACAATATATATAGACATCTTTTTTTTGATCAATAATTTTATATATCTAATCTTTTTGTTGATTATGTTGATGGTAGTTTATTTTTGTAATTCCGGTAGCACCATTTCTCTCATCCATGCCAATTTTTGTTTCTTAGTTACAATGACCTACTAGATCATTTCTTTGTGTCTCTCTCTGATCCACATTTTTTTGCATATTTTTATCCTCTTTCTTATATTAGACATGCTACAATTATGCTTGATTATAGTGATAAATAAGCATGTGTTCTTGCACCATGTTGTACAAAGTGAGTAAAAAAGCAAGCCAAGGTCAAATTTTGAAGTATTAGTTGATCATTTAGCATGTTTCAGAAAGACATAATTTATTTGTAATATACAAAATGGAAAGTTTTTAGAACTAAAGAATTAGGAGTAGGGTTTTCGCTCTTCTAATTTCGATCAAAAGAAAGTTGAAACGTGATGTACATATTTGTGGATGATATTTTAAAAAATATGATAATTACTATTTGGAGGTTCAAAATTGTATCATGAGCATTAATTTAGCCTTAAGCTAAAAAATAATATATTTTACTATTGTCTATATTTCTCAAGTTAGTTTAGATACAAATATTAAAAAATTGAAAATATTTGGAACATTAGTCTACAAAATTTTTTTACTTAGAAAATTATGGTAGATGGTGATTTAAATAATCATTGTTTAAGATAGAATTGGGAATGAGAGATTTCATGAAGGTCAATATTCCGTAGTTCAAAATAATGCAATTTTTATATTTGAATTTTACTTAACTTGTGTTTTTTGAATAATTAATAATTTTATAATGAATTAAAGATATTTTGGTGAAATATGTAAGTGGCCATAATAATAGTTAAATTGATTGTTTTTTTAGTTACGAAACAATAAATGAGTAGTTGTAAACAATTTTATAGTAATATCATGACAAGTTTGATAGACCAACATTGATTACTTGTTCTTAAATTTCTGCTATGAGTTATAAAAAAATCATAAATTAGCTCAATGTCAAGTTAATCTAAAGGTTATGCAGTGGGCCTTAAAGAAATATATGTTCCTATATTATAGAAATGAGATATTAGCTAGTTAATAAGCCATAGAAAGTAACAAATTGTAGGACATCAAAACAAAATAAATTGCATAGATTTTTGTTATCACCACAAAAATCAAGCAAGAAATAAGATAAAGAAAGACTTCAAAGAGAAAGAAAGAAAAGTAAACATGGTAGTGTAAAAATAAAATCTAATCTCAAACATAGGAATCTATATAGAATGAGATAAATATATATTTAAACTTGCTAGAGTGAGAAATAAAAAAAATAAAGATTTAAGAAATATGTGTAATACCTCATTTATTTATTTTTATTTATAGCCTATGTTTCCTTATTAAATACTTATTTACATTTTTTGGATAAGTAAACATTGAACCTTACTGGATGTTATTCTCAGATTGAAATTGAAATACTGAGTTAGCAATTTATATAACTTGTAAAAATTATATAAAATTCATTTCTTAATATTATTCAAATTTTATAGAGTTATAACTGTGTAAGACAATATTTGGGTGCTAAAGTTTCTGAAGAAAATTACATTACTAGTACTAATTTAAAATTTTTGAAGCTCCCAGAATTACATTGTGCTTGGTGAGTCATATCTCATGATTGCATCAACATTTATGTATTAGTTATAGATGGACAAAGGCTCATTAAGTTTTCTTTCATATGCAAGTTTTCATTTCTGATTTTGTGTACTTTTCAAATTATAAATAAATAATTATATGATGTACCCTTTGAATCTAAATTAAATATGATGCAAGGATTGATTAAATTTAAAGTCATAAACCATGTATTAAAAAAATTCATAAACCATTATATTCTCACAAATAAAACTAACCACTTAACAAAGTTTGTTTCATTTAGTGATCCATTGGATAATTGCAAGAAACCCATATGAAGTTGTTCCTTCAATAACTAAAACATCAGTGTTTTTTCCTATAAATCTTCTTGAATGCATCACAAATTTGTAGCTGGATTTTTAAACACATTAATATAAATATTTATTCTATACATATATATTCTTTAAATTTCAAATAATTCCTCATTTGGGAAAAAATTCTTTTCAATGATTTTAATTTAATAATTATATATTAAAGTCAAAATCATATATATATATATATGTATGTATGTATGTATATACTATTAAATAAACATTAAATGTCCTTTTTTAATGCGGAAGATGAAATATCAAGAGTTAGCAGTTACTCTTATGGGTGATAATGATTTTAAATTTTTAGTTTTATGAGGGCAAACTATAGCCTATAAATAAATCATTGTATTGCTTATAAAAATATAGAATAAAATAAAATGTCTCTTTTCAGAAATAAATCTCCTCATTTATAGTTTGTAGCCAGTAATTTTTTTTACAACTTGGTATCGGAGGGATGAGGAGTACAATCAATAATGTTCCACTACCTCGATTAACGAATGTGAACTACGAAAATTAGAGCATCCAAATGAAAGTTCTTCTCTGTTCTGTGGATTGTTGGGAGGTGGTTCAAGAATATTTTGAAGTATCAAAATCTACCGAAGGATATTCGGCGGCTCAAAATAAAGCGTTGAAAGAAACGTGATCAAAAGATAAGACGTCATTGTACATGCTGTTACGAGTTGTTGATGTGTTAGGATTTGCGAAGATTGTGAATGCGAAAACTTCAAAAGAAGCGTGGGACATCTTGGAGATTGCATACAAAGGAGCCGACCGAGTTAAATAAGTTCGTCTTCAAACTCTTCGCAAAGAGTTGGAATGCATGAAAATGAAGGAGTCAGAAGGTGTGTCCGATTACATCACGCGTGTTCAAACCATTGTGAATTAACCCAACCGAGACGAAGAAAAGTTGTCTGATGCACGGGTTGTGGAAAAGATTATGAGGTCGTTAACCGACAGTTTCGAGAATGTAGTATATCATAGAAGAGTCAAAGGATCTAGCAACGTTCTCGGTCGATGAGCTTGCAGTAGAGGTGTCGACCGGCCGGGCCGGCCTAGCATGGGAATTTCCCGTGCCCGGGCCCGTGTCGTGCCCGAGTAAGGCACAACCCATGCCATGCCATGTCGAGGCCAACTGGGACTCGTGTCGTGCCTGACCCGGCACGGTTCGGTGGCTCATGGCATGGGTCGGGGTCACACCCAGTCCCACACCCGCACCCACAGACCTGGGCTCCCGGCTTCCCGCACCCTCACTAGTCACGACTCAAAGTCACGGGTCATGGCTCACCCTCTTGTGACTCGTTGAGTCTGGCCTAGCTTTTCTCACACAAAGACCACGGGTCGGGTCTAATCAGACCCGACACGCGGTCCCTCCCGACTCGACCCGATCCCCTCCCCCCACCCCCCCCAATGGGCAAAATAAAATTTAAATTTTAGCCGTTGGATCTCGCCTCCAACGGCTAGGGGGGCAGAATCCGATGGCCCTCATGATTCTGCCTCCTAAAATATTAAAAAAATAAAAAAAAACAAAAAAAATTATTTTGTTTAATCCACAAAATCCTCTCCACCTCTCTTTAACATTTATGTTTTTCATAAACATTTATTCTCTCAAATCTCATATTTTTACTCTCTCAAAACTCTTGCTCCTCTTTCTCAGGACTCGAGATTTTGTCATTTGGCTTGGCTTTTCAGGAATCTCAACTTGGGTTTTGAATTTTAAGCTAAACTATGGTGCACCGTGCACGTGATCGACCTCACTGCTTTACCGGGTAATTTATTTTAAGTTTTTTCTCTCTCTCTCTCTCTCAATCTATATCTAGCTTAGTCTCTCTCTCTCTCTCTCTCTCTCGTCCTAAAATAGTTAAATCTATCATCTAGTCTATACATAAGTTTCCTGTTTAATAAAAATCCTAAAAATGACAAATACTAATGAAACATATTTAAATTAAAAAAATGAAAAAATTACACAAAGGTTTGAGGATGCTGAAACTTTGATTTCTCCAGTCGTCTCAACCCAAACTTCTAAAAAACAAAAAACTAGGAGGACTTCTATCGTTTGGATTCATTTTAATATAATAAAATAAAATAAAATAAATATTAGGGTGATGAAGAAGAAATGACACAGTGCAAATATTGTATGAGAATTTTAACTTTAAGAGTTCGTTTGGGATTAGACACCTTAAGAGACATACCGAATTATGCACCAAAAAACATGGTCCATTAGATCTTAGGCAAACCCAACTTGGCACTGCATTTTTTGAGACTGGATCTTGTTTAATCTCAAAGTTTACTTCCTTCATATACTCCAGCGAGTTGGGTAGGAACGGCATGGCCAGGCTTATCACATTGATGGGTCTTCCGATCAGATTTTCAGAAGATCTAAGGGTAGTGCACATCATGCAGACATATTTTCAGCCTGCTTATCCTAGGATTCCTAGGTCCACATCTAGGAATGATATACGAAAATTGTATAAGTTAGAAAAACAAAAAATAATTAATGAATTTATGGCATATAGTGGAGTGGCATCCGTGATGTCTGATATTTGGACAAGTCACGATTAATCATCTTATGCATGTCTCACCAGCCACTATGTAGATTCTAACTGGACTATGAATAAAAAAATTTTAGGATTCTCTGAGATTCTCCAACCTCATGATGGCTCGGCCATTTTTAAGTGTATGATGAAAATCTTTAAGGAATATAAAATTAAAATAAAATTTTTAGTATCACATTCGATAACGCATCTAATAATTGAGTCACGATTAAATTTTTGTTAGAAATATTAGAGACGTACCATTAGAAGAGATTTTTCATGTCAGATGCATGTGTCACGTGATTAACCTGATTGTTAAAGCAAGTATGAAGGTGTGTTCCCCGCGTTGGATAATATACGCAATGCACTAAAATATATTCGCACTTCTCGTAGACAATAAGAGTTTGGTAGTCTCTATTTGTCTGTGAATCTTAAGAAGAAGAAATTCCAATCGGATGTGAGATATCGTTGGAATTACACTTACCTGATGTTGGAGTCATGTGTTGGATACGAATACGTGATCTCCGACTACGTCAATAGTAAGAGTGATGAACTTATTATTTACGACAATAACTGGGCTTCAAGAATTTCATTTATGAAATTTCTGAAAATTTTTTATGACACGACGAATATGTGTTCGTCGGTTTATACGCCCATGACTTGCATTGCACTCAGGTGCATATACAACATTAGTAGCATGTTTAGGAAGTATCGAGCTGACCTGACACTTAGTCATATGATTGCAGAGATGGAAACCAAGTACTTAAAGTACTAGTCCACCGTTCCATCTATTTATTGCCTTGCTACATGCATGGACCCTAGGGTTAATGTGGAAGGGGTAGAAAACACCCTGACTTATATTTCCTCGTGCATAAACTTGGAAGACCTACCTGAAGGGTTCATTCGCAAGAAGTTGACTGACTTGTTCACATACTACGATACTATGTATGGTGGTGGTAGTGGTAGTAGTGAGACTATGATTATGGACATGGATACCTTGTTAGGAGATGATGATTTTTCCATTCAGCTAGCGAGGGGGAAACATCGGGGTGGACCATCACATAAGAGAGAGCTTTCTCGATACTTAGATACCGATTACTACTCAATCCTATCACATTCTGATACTAAAATATTGATATATTATAGTGGTGGAAATCATATGAGTCCACCTTTCTCTTGCTATCTAGGATGACACGAGATCTACTGATTCCTCTGGTGAGAGCATAGCATCGGAGTCTACTTTTTCTGTTGTAGTGAATGTGATTTCAGATAGGAGATCAAGATTACGTCCAAATATTGTTGAGACATTTGCCTGTTTGAAGGATTAGGAGGATTCGAGGTTTAGCATCCATGATCATGCTAGAGCTAGGACAAGGACTGCATCCGCATCCACTACGAAAGTGGAGGATTTGATTGCTGATGATAATGATCCATATGATAGTGATCTTGATGTTGTGGCTGATGATGCTCATGATATGTCAATTGATGATTGATGATGATCCACTACTTTTTGATTTCAATGTTTTGTTTTTTATTGATTGTACGCTTTATTTTTTATATTACGTTGAAACTTGAATTTGTTTGGTTTGGACCTTCGGTATCTATTGGCTGATTGGTCATTTCTCATTTGGTTTGCTTTGGTTTTTTTGACTTTTAAATTTTTTTTAACGAAATTTTTTGTCTAATCTATTTTTTTGTTTAAATTATTTTTTTGTTTAAATGTTTCATTTAAAAATTTTAAACTCAATAATTTTATTCTAATAAATTATAAACTAATTTTATTTTAAATTATAAAAAAAATTAAACTTTGTAATTTAATAAATTATTAACAATTTTCATTTTATAATTTTAATATATTATACATTATCTATAACTCTATATATAATATAATATATATTTTATTTAAACTAAAAAATTAAACTTTAAAAATTTTAAAAAAAATTTAAACCAGGCCCGTATGGCCAGGTTTGGCCCGACCGGGCCTGGCTTTGATAAACCGTGTCGGGCAAGGCACGGCACGGTACAGTAACCGTGTCGTGCCTGGCCCAGCACGAAAGCACGGCCGTACTCTAAAAAAATGTGCCTGGCTAGGCCGGCCCAGGCTATTTGACACCTCTAGCTTGCAGGTCCCCTAATGGCACATGAATATCATAAGAAGAAGTAGTAGGAGGAGACACTTGAGTAGGCACTTCATACCAAAGCATAGATCAATGATGAAAAGATATTTTATTCTCAAAACTTTCGAAGTAAATGGTGTGGCCGTGGTGGTCGAGGAAATAGTCACGGTGGGAAAAGCCGTGGTCAAGAAGGATATCATGAAGAGAATGAGCAATCAAACAAACAAAATTGGCACGGAAGAGGACGTGGTCGTGGAAGAAGTGGTCGGTCAAATTATTCCAACTTTGAGTGCTACAAGTGTGGCAAATATGATCACTATGTGAAGGATTATAATTCTGATAAATATTACAATTATGGAAATGTGGAGTATTTTGCAAAAGAATGTCGAGTCGAGAAAAAGATGAAAGAGAGAACCAACCTAGCCATGGAAGATGAGGTGGAAGAAGGCTTTCTCTTAATGGCATATAACAAAGTCAACACCGACAATGACATGGAGTGGTACCTCAACACGGCTGCAAGCAACCATATGTGTGGGCACGAGCATTATTTCAAAGAGTTGCGAAAGGTTGAAGCTATATCTGCATCATTTGGAGATGGCTCGAAGGTTGAGGTAAAAGGCCAAGGTATGATTTATTATGTACAAAAGGATGGTTTCATTGGGTGAATCCAAGATGTGTATTACGTACCAGACCTCAAGGGTAACATTTTAAGTATGGGGAAACTCATGGAGAAAGGTTATTCAGTTTTTATGAAAGACTAGATATTACTATTGAAAGACAAGCAATGGTGTTCAGTCGCACAAGTTGAAATGGAAAGAAATCGGATGTACAAACTGAATTTGAGAAGTGTACGAAAAAAATATTTGCAAGTCAACGTAGAAGAAAGGCATCACTGTGGCATCTCCATTTTGGTCACCTACATCATGAAGGCCTAAACAAGTTGGCAAAGAAGAACATGGTGCACGGACTACCAGACATGGAATACGAGGGAAAATTTTGTAAAGAATGTGTGCTCGGAAAGCATGTAAGAATATCATTTCAAAAGAAGGCAGAATATCGGGCTAAGCAACCTCTCGAGTATTCATTCCGACATATGTGGACTAATCACCCATAAATCTTTCAGTGGTAAAAGGTATTTCATTTCCTTTATTGATGATTTCTCATGAAAAACTTGGGTTTATTTTCTGAGAGAAAAATCTAAGGCATTCGAGGTGTTCAAAAAATTCAAAGTGCTGGTGGAAAAGGCAACCGGTAGATACATCAAATATGTACAATCTGATAAAGGTGGCGAATACATTTCGATAGTTTTCATGGAGTATTGTGAGGAGCAAGGCATAAGATGATTTCTAAATGCACCATACTCTCCACAGAAAAATGGTATGGCCAAAAGGAAGAACTGGACCATTCTCAACATGGTTCAGTCAATGCTCAAAAGCAAGAAAATGCCGAAGGAATTTTGGGCCGAAGCCATGCAATGCGCCGTCTATGTTCAAAATTGGGGTCCACATGCTAAGTTGTATGATCAAGCACCACAAGAGACATGCAGTGGATAAAACTCGACAGTCTCTCATCTCAAAGTATTCGGCAGTATGGCCTACACACATGTGCCGGATCATCGAAGAACGAAGCTCAAAGACAAAAGCAAAAGATATATTTTTATTGGGTATGATGAGAAAATAAAAGGATACAAGCTATTCGACCTAATAAGCAAGAAGATTCTAGTGAGCCATGATATGCGAGTTCATGAAGAAAATCAATGGGATTGAAATAAAGTAACAGAGGATATCATCGAAGTTGGAGAATCATCAACTACTATGCCCAACAACTATACCAAAAAATTTTGAAATCATTAATGATGAAGATGAACTGCGACAACCCAAAATACAAAGCTTACAAGATTTGTATGATTCGATAAATGAGGTACACCTTTTATGTCTTTTGGTGGATTCCGAAAATTTATGTTTTGAACAGGCGGTGCAAGACAAAAAGTGGCAAACTGCCATAGATGAAGAGATTAAAGCAATAGATCGCAACAACAGATGAGAGTTAGCAGAATTACCAAAAAAAAACTCGACCCATTGATGTCAAGTGGATATTTAAGAGAAAGATGAATGCTCAAGAAGAGATAGAATGGTATAAGGCAAGACTAGTAGCAAAGGGTTACAAGCAAAAGGTGGGAATCGACTATAACGAGGTGTTTGCTTCCGTTGCGAGAATGGAGACAATCAGATTGCTCATTTCACAAGCGGCTCAATTCAAATGACCGATATTACAAATGGATGTCAAGTCGGCATTCCTGAATGATGTGCTTGAAGAAAAAGTTTATATTAAACAACCACTCATGTACATGAAAATCGAAGAAGAAAAGAAGGTGTTAAAATTGAAGAAGGCACTTTATGGGTTGAAGCAAGCATCGTGAGCGTGAAATACTAATATCAATACATACTTCAAAAAGAATGGGTTCGAGCAATGTCACTACGAACATGCCCTTTATGTGAAGAAGAGTGGAGGTAATATGTTATTTGTTGCTCTTTATGTTGATAATCTCATTTTTTTGGGAAATAATAATGAAATGATACAAAAGTTCAAGAGCACTATGACACGGGAATTCGAGATGACAGATTTGGGCTTGGTGACGTTTTTCCTTGGTCTGGAGATAAGACAAGGAAAGACATGTATCTTTGTATCCCATGAAGTATATACAAAGGAGATTTTGAAGAAGTACAGGCTGGAGTCTTGCAATCCGGTTTCAACACCAATGGAACCAGGTACAAAACTTTCTAAGTTTGATGGAGGAGAATGAGTCGATGCAAGCAAATACCAGAGTCTAGTGGGAAGCCTTCGTTATCTCACATGCACAAGGCCGAACCTTGCATTAAGTATCGGCATTGTAAGTCGATTCATATGGGAGCTAGTCTATTCACATTGGAAAGCATTAGAGTGAATTCAACGGCACATCAAAGGAACAATGTCACTCGGTTTATTCTATATAAATGCGGCAGATAACAAGTTGGTCGGATACTCCAACAACGATTGGTGCAGAGACTTGGATGATTGGAAAAGCACATTGGGTTATGTGTTTTTTATGGGTGACACGACGTTTACATGGCTTTCAAAGAAGCAACCAATAGTGACACTCGTGACATGTGAAGCTGAATATGTGGCAGTATCTTTGTGTGTATGTCATGCGATATGGCTAGGAAATTTATTGGGCAAGATGGAGCAACAACAACTCGGTGCAATTGAGATGCAAGTCGACAATAAATCAGCAATTGAATTGAGCAAGAACCCGGTGAATCATGAGAGAAGCAAGCATATTGACGTTCATTTTCACTTCATTCGAGATCAAGTGAAGGAATGAAATATAGAATTAGTATACGTAGCAAGTCGGGATCAAGTCGCGGATATCTTCACGAAACTATTACCTTTGATTCTACTCGACAACTATGAAAGATTGCTCAGCATGAAAGATGGCAGAAGCACTTAAGTTTATGGGGGAGTCTTGTTAAATAAACATTAATGTCCATTTTTAATGCAGAAGATGAAATGGCAAGAGTTAGCAGTTACTCTTATGGGTAATAATGATTTTAAATTTTCAGTTTTATGAGGGAAAACTATAGCTTATAAATAAATCATTGTATTGCTAGTAAAAATATAGAATAAAATAAAAAAGCCTCTTTTCAAAATTAATTCTCCTCAGTTATAGTTTGCAGCCAGCAATTTTTTTTACATACACACACACACTCATAATCGATATGGTTTAACCCATCACCCAACATAATTCATAGCCTATGACTTAAGCAACAATAACTTTAATTTTATTAGTGTCATAATAACTAGCATGGTTTTACTAATGTCATTATAATGAGCATGGTTTCTTGGTAGGCCATGCCACATATCAACATCAAATATAATAAGAAATATTTCCAAATGTAATGACATCACGAAGATAGTTTCTGTTTATATCATTATATTTAAATTTTTTGTTATTGATGTTATAAATTGACTTTATATTTGGATTATCATAATTTACGACAAAAAGACTATTTAATAAGTGATTTTCTCTATGAAATATAATATTCTTGAAAACAAAATCATATCTAATCACCTCCAAATAAGACTTAGAAATATTATATTACTCATTGCAAGAACATAATAATAATTTATCAATTCTATTATAAGTCCTAAAGGTAGAAATAATGAGTAAGTTCCTATAATAAAAGAAATAACTATTACTTCATTGCCAACACATAGGTCTACCACACATTTAGTAGCTATTATAATTTTCTTAGATCCTTCACATTAACATAAATTTGAGATCTACGACTAGTATCTAGTATCCTAAAAGCATAAGCAGATAGATTAACTTTTTTAACATAAATATGTTGAGTAGTGTTGCTACCTCCTTTTTGTTTATATCCCTCAAGTAGAGTTTATAATTTCTTTTCTAATGACTTGACTCGTGACAGAAACATATTCTCCTTCCTTTATGTTTCTTTGCCTTAGGATGAAAATTATGATTGGGTTTGGCATCTTATTATTCCTAACATTACCCTTACTATTTTTTTTCTATTCATTCACTTAATATTTTGACAATATGTACATTATTTATACTCTTAATATTTTTCTCAAACATTTTTAGCATCTCATATAGTTAAGTGATTGATTTCTCCATATTAGGCATATATAATTCATAAAAAAACTATCATATGCATCTAGCGAAGTTTGCATAGTAATATCAACATTAAACTTTTGTCTAATCAATGTACACATTTTCTCTATATAATCTAGATAACTTTTTATTTTAAGAATGTGAGGGCTAATTAAGCTATCAACAACCATCTTGTGGGTAAGTAATACCTTTATAATGGTAAAACTTTCAATGTGGACTTTCTCTTATAACATTTTCTTAAGATGACATACATCATGTCTCCATATCTACTATTATTTCAGAGATTTAGAAATAATGGAAAGCATTAGACAAGTGAGATCAAGAGAGTTATTTTGATAGTTGCGATAAGCATCTTTAGGGGTTCTAGGAGCATTGTCAATAGGTTTCTCAAAGATTTGTTGCACTATGTCATACAACTTTCTCTATTGTATAAGGACAATTCTTAAGCTTATATATTAATCTAGGTTGTTTCTCTCATTTAATTTTTCCTTCTCGGAGATTGATCATGAAGATAAATTAGATGTGTTATTTTACATCATTATCTATAAATCATGTGACAAATATTTTATTAAATTGTAATGAGGTAAAATTAGTTTCCACTTATTATTAACGAATTAATAACCCTAAAAAAATTAATTCAATAATTTCAACATGTGAAATTTTAGTGAACCAAGATTCATATTTTACCAGACTATAAGTAATGTTTGGCAATCCCCTAGGGTTTTGTTGTATATGTAGATAAGTCCTTATCAAATACAAATCATGTATCTCTTGGGTCATGATGGGATTTAACATCACAAGCACTGACTTATAAAAAAATCTCTTTTGAATGCCCTAACTCCAAAATTATTTTGATAAATGAGTGTACAATTGTGATAGGTGAAGAATTATCCATCTTGAGCTAATACACCCTACTTTGGAAAAACTCTATATAGATAATTGAGACCTTGACATGTGTAGAATTATTGTAAGAATTTTAATAACTTAAATTTTGGTGAGAGATTTAATTTCTATATTTATTATTTTAATGCATTTATATATAATATCACATGTATATATGTGCATCTATATATAGCACCACATATATTGTATTGTGTATTATGTGTCTGTGTCTGTGTGTCTGTGTGTGTTTGTGTGTGTCTAATGAAAGCATAAAATAAATATGTCATAACTTGACCCATAAACTAGATTGATCTTCATTAGACAATATTAAGATCAATGATCAATCTAGGGAAAACTTCATCTATATTGATTTTCCTTGTTGCAGCAAAAGATCTCCAACTTCATAGATTTCTCTTGATTCCAACTGAAAGATCTCCATTTCCATCACGTGTCCTAGGACCTTGATCTACATTTTAATTTTTAATTTAAGTTAATAAGCTATAGCAAATGAAAAAATGACATACAAATTTGTATTTAAATTATAAAACAAATAAAAAGAGAAGTGAATCAAATTAACAATGATTCGATATTTAAATAAAAAATGACATACAACATCAATTTGTTAATCACAGATTAATAAATTCATATTTAATAAAATTAAATGTTATAGATTATCAAATACCTTTTAATATAATCGAATTATTAATAAAATAATTAATAACCTAGTAAAATAATAATTGAAACATTATGATCTTCATGATTGATGAATTAAAGTCAATCCACAAAGGCTCAAGAAAGCAAGTTAATTAAAATTACAAGTAATTCTAATGCCGCTATTGTTTTTACATGATTCTAAAATCTGTACAATAGATTTTATTCATGGTGGAATAGTTTGGTTACCCCAGTGAAAGAATATCCATAGGTTTCAGTTAACTGGTTTTGAGAAAAAAAAATTACTTTGATTACCTAAAAATCCTTGCTTTATGTTGTTAAGTATAACTGAAAAGGATGTGTGCCAGCACTCCAATTATCTAAAAAATCTTTGCTTTGTGTTATTTTTTTGAAAATAAAATTACATTTTATGTTTTCCCACATACTTTGTGAAAATATTTTTTCTATGTTCAACAATATAATTTATTGTATTCATGAATATAACTTAATATGTTAACAAACATAACTTATGCATATCAATATGACTTATATTCACTAACATAAGTTCTAAAACTTTTTTCGTCTTTTCTATATTTCTATATTTTTCTATATACATGTCTCACTTATATATAATAAATTTGTTTTGTGATATTTCTTAAAAAAGTACACATGGTAATGTGTTTCTTGAAAACTTGTATACAATAGAGTGATTGAGTATGTTTTTAATAAAAATGGCTCTTATGTGTTTTTATTTAAAACATGTGTCACTTGTATTTTCAAAAAATACATCTTTTGTATTTTGTTAAAACATGCATTAGCATGTTATTTGTTAACAAGTTTTGTTTTTGTATTGAAACAATCCCTATGTTATTTTCTTTATAACATGACTTTTGTGTTTTGTGAAAACATGTATTACATATTTTTCTATATACCTCCTAGTATTATTTTCTAAATAAAGTGTTTTTATTAAATATCCATGTTTTGTGAAAACATGGATATTTTAAAATCATATTTTATAAACTTTCTTACAATTTTAATAAAAATAATTGCATTAAATTTGATCTTAACATTATTTTTAATACTAGAAATACCTCAAGCTTAAATAGATCTAGTTATTATAAACTTAATATTTTGTTTCAACTAGTTCTTAGTGTATGACCTTGTAGGTTCGCATAATATTTTCAAATTTTCTAAAACCCATCACAGGTATACAAATCATAAGTGACCCCTCCCAAGATATTATTGTTATCCAATCTATATGAATGTCCAATATAACCTTATCATTAATCAATATTATAGTCATTTTTCACATGATATTTTTATTGAAATAAAGCATAAATTAAGTTACTTATACATGGTTGAATCATTTTTATGAGCCTAAAAGTTAATTGCAAAATAAATAATATTAGTAGCCTTTATTAATTTATTTGAGCAAGATCATGTATCCTATAGTCTCATTTATTATGTGACTCGAAGATATTTGTTTTCGAAAGAGAGACAAATTCCTTCTCAATCACTCATATTTCTATGCATGATTTATTTTATATCCAACCATAATTTGCATTATCACCTTGTTATATATGATATTGCAATGTGATGAAATACAAAGCTCCTCATGTAAGAATCTATGATGGCCTTAGGTTTTAGGATATGTAATATCATTATAATGAGAATTATTAATGATATTTAATTCTTCTAGTATTATTATAATAGATTGGTCGAGTATATCATTCTTCAACATGTATTTATGAGTTGACTTAAATAGCACTTATTCTAGATCAGTAAATTATAATCATTAATTGGAGTCTATATTATTCTATTTCATTATTCTTCTACCAATATTGAGTGATTAGAAATCATTTGGAGTAATAGACCATTTAGCTTAAGAGTTTTATTATCAAATCGCATACTTGATGATGATAAGCATTGGGCACAACCATTAATTGTGGGGCCAAACAAAAAAAATTGAGTTTTTATGACATAAATATTTTATGCTTGGTGTCATATTACTGGCAATCCAATTTTCGAGAGGATGCAAAATCAACCTTTTTATTGGTAGAGTGCAATCACACTGTCAAAACAATCCAATTATTTTAAAAAAATTTGCATTAATTGATGAACTAAAATTTACTTGGATCTTCCACTTGGATCTTCCGTTTGGTTCCACCTACAAATAAAATCCATCATGCATAACCCTAGTTCAGAGGTGAGGTTTAAACTCATACCATATGAATAAATAACATTACCTACTATTACTACCAATTGAGCCACTCTTGTGAAAGCAAACAATTCAATGATAATGCACATTGTGACTTGCCCACTGCACCATAACGCCACCTACTAGCTACTACTATTTCGTGTTTAAAATATTTTTAAAGAAAATAAAAAGGTAGAATTATGTTTTGGTTCGCCATTCAAAAAAATTGAAAAAAAAGAAACCTAACTTTTAATATTTAATAAATAGTGCATCAAACTATTAAGTAATTAATTTTGGTGTACTCATTTATATTAATACAAAATTAC